>PVJS01033675.1:0-22025 GCA_004027185.1 Glis glis
CTAAGTTGCTGAGGCTGTCCTCAAACCTGCAATTCTCCTATCTCAGCCTCCCAAGTACTAGGATTATAGGCGTGTGCTACCATGCCCAGCCAGAGCACAGAATCTTGATGGAGATAATTTAGCCTCTTCTATTAAAATTCAAAATGCACATATCTTTTGGTATAGCAATTCCATTTCTAGGAGATTACTGAACAAACTCTGCCAACTATTCCAAATTACATGAAAAAGGGCTGTCTGTGGCAGCAGTCTATATCAAAACAAAATCTTCCCCAATAAGTGGTGGTGTAATCCTACAGTGAAAAGCTACACCACTTTTAAAAAAGAACGAGGAAGTAGGATTCTAGGAAGATGACGACACAAGCACATGCCATGTCTCCTAATTTCTTCACTAAAGAGATTCGAGTAAGAAGGCTTAAACCAGGCACTGGAAGAGCACTGTCCACAGGCGGCCTCCATGCAGGAAGGCTGAACTACAGGTACACCACTCACAGGGAAACTGCTGGAACCTCTATCCCCCAAAGCACCCACTGTCTAGAAATGCAGGAGGCTGGCATGACCACCTCACCCTTCCTGCGGGGACACGCTTCCGCTGCCTCTCCAGTCACCAGGACAGGACAGGTTTCCAGAGACGCCATCTGTAAACACTTACTACACAAGGCAGATCTTGGCAATTAAACCCACTCCTGCCCACTCATCTGAGCTGAAAGCTACTGCCACAGCCACTCACATGCACCCTGTAAACGGGACTCCATCCTTGGGACCTCTTTACCATCTCTGTACATTCACACTCACCTAGTCTGGAGGCTATAGATACTATCTGGACCTAAGGACTCCCAAATCTCCATCTCCAGCTCGTACTGGACCTGGACTCTCCCCTCACCTGGATGTCTGAGGTATGTGGTACTTAATATGTTAAAGACAGAATTCTTAACTCCTCTCCCCCACAACCCATTCCTCCCTGTCTTCCCAAGGCACCATCATCCTCTTGGCCACTATCAGCCCAAACTATTCTCCACAAATTACCCAATCGACCAGCAAGTCCTGTCAGACAGACTTCCAAAATATATCCCGAATTCATCTACTTTTCTTTAATGCTGCAGACAATTCCCTGGTCCAGCTACTGCCATCTCTCTCCTGTGCCACCAGCCTCCTCACTAGGTGTGTGACCTCCACTCTTGCCTACCTTCAACTGAATTCTGCATGGAGCAGCCTGAGTGCTGTGTGTGTGTGTTACTAGGGATAGAACCCAAGGACATTCTACCTCCAAGCCACACCCTCGGTCCTATTTTTTTTTTTTTTGAAACAGGGTCCTACTAAGTTGCAGAAGGCCTCCCTAAGTAGCTGAGGCTGGCCGTGAACCTGTGATCCTCCTGTCTCAGCCTCCCCAGTACTGGGATTACAGGCATGCGCCACCACGCCTGGCCTGAGTGCTCTTCTAGCATGTAATGACATCATGTAACATCCCTGCTTGAAGCAACCTCCCACTGTGCTTAGAATTTATAGGATTAGACACACTATTTCTAACTTACTAAAAACTTGGATTTAAGGCTTCAGATTATTTCAATGAATTATGGGATCCTATCTTGATCTGGCAAAGAAGTAGCTAGTGTCTGATCTTGGAAGCTGATAGACCCAAATATATTTCTTAAAAAAATTAAGATAGCTGGGCGTGGTGGTGCACGCTTGTAATCCCAGTACTTTGGGAGGCGGAGACCGGAGGATCCAGGTTCACGGCCAGCCTCAGTTCTCTCTCTCTCTCTCTCTCTCTCTCTCTCTCTCTCTCTCTCTACTTAGTGAGGCCCTCCTCAACTTTGTGAGACCCGGTTTCAAAATAAAGTATAAGCCGGGCGTGGTGGCGCACGCTTGTAATCCCAGTACTTTGGGAGGCGGAGACCGGAGGATCCGGATTCGTGGCCAGCCTCAGCTACTTAGTGAGACCCTCTGCAACTTAGTGAGACCCTGTTTCAAAAATAAAGAATAAAAAATAGGCCTGGGGGTGTAGCTCAGAGGTAGAATGCCCCTGGGTTCAATCCCCGGTACCACAAAAAAAAAAAAAAATTTAAACAGTTATATGTTTTCACACTCATCTCAACAGATTCTCACTACAAAAACACTTGATGGTAGGCAGGGCGGCCTTTTCTATCCCTGCTTTCCGAATGAGAGAACCGAAGCTTTACTCTCTGCAAATGGAAGAACTGAAGAGCAGAAAATCCAGGCCCACTAATTCCTCTACATAATGAGTACAGATAAATATCAACAATTAATGCTAGAAATACTTAGAATTACACATTATTCATTTGTACAAGACAGCATTTTAATCTCAAATATATGTAAAATACCTGAAGGTTATGCTCAAAGCAGGTCAAGGTGAGGTTAAATTGATTGAGGAAAGATACTGTGCTGTTTGATAATTCTTCACTGTTGTTTGTTAAACAATCTGTCAAAAAAAAGTATATTAATTTATCACAAACAACAATATGTTGTCATTTATCCCTCAAGCTATCATCTTTTGTTTTACGCTGCAGTGATTCTTTATAAGTATTTTACAAGCCAGGCACAGTGGCACACACCTGTAATCCCAGCTCATCGGAAGACTGAGGCAGGAGGGTCACAAGTTTGAGGACAGTCTGGGCAACTCAAAAGTAAAAAGGGCTGGGGATGTAGCTCAGTGTAGAGTACTCCTCGTTTCAATCCCCAGTACCAAAAAATAAAAAATGGGAGAGAGAGAGAGAGAGAGAGAGAATATTCCAAATACATGAAGCTTACCCCTATTAGTTTCTAAAAATTTTGTTGAATGATAGTCATTGTCATGAAAATCTTAAAATAACTGCATACTCTCTTTTTATAAAAATAATATACAGTACCAAATAAAGTTTAAATTAACCTTTAATGGTGAAAGGTCATAATCATGAAAATCAGCTATCAAATGCTGTCTTTGTGTGTGTGTATGTGTGTGTGGTACTGGGGATGGAACCCAGGGGCATTCTACCTCTGAGCTACACCCCCAGCCCTTTTTTATTTTTTATTTGGAAACAGGGTCTCACTAGGTTGCTGAGTGTCTAGCTAAGTTGCTGAGGCTGGTCTTGAACCTGCAATCTTCCTGTCTCAGCCTCCCAAGTACTGGGATTATGGTGTGCGCCACCACGCAGGGCTCACAACTACATTCTAAAACATTAAAAAGTTCAGTATTCAAGTTGACAAGCACATGCCATGGCTCCTCCCTCCAGCACCCCTAGGCATCTTACACCACATAGGGGTTCAGGCAGTCACCACCAACTGACAAGAGGCAACTGAGATGAAACCTAAGCCTGGTGAACAGGCAGCAGCAACTGGCACTTTAAGACTCCGTGTGCAAATCAGAAAAGGGCTCTCCCTCTGGGTGGATGAATTATAAAAGAGCACCCCGTCTCAGAATCCAGCTAGAATTCAGCCCATTCACCCCTCACACACACTCCTTGTGCAGGGCCTGACTGCACCCAGTGAACACAGGGCTCTCTTGATAAAACTATTGCTAGAGTCTTCCCTCAACTCATGTACTCTACATTCTTTGCAGCTTATCTTCCCAAGAACATGAGTCCCACACTCACTATTCACCCAATCATTTGAAAATCTGAAGGTTAGCTGGGTGTGCACACATGTAATCCCAGCTAATCCTAGGCTGAGGCATGAGGATCACAGGTTCGAGGCTAGCCTGGACAACTTCGCAAGACCCTGTCTCAAAATAAAAAATAAAAAGAGCTGAGATGTAGTTCAGTGGTAGAGTGCCCCTGGGTTCAATACCCAGTACCACAAAAAAAACTTTTAATAAAATGTAAAAATAAAAATCTGATGGTTGGACAAATCAGGAAACTAAGCCAGAGAAATAAGGTGATATACCGAGGCTTATATATCAAGTTAATAAGGTACTGAAATACCAAATATACTTTCCAGGATCCTATATTCTCTTTCTTTACTATTTATGTTTATTAATCCATCTGTCAGCTTTCCCAAAATTCAAATACTAAATTCTTAAGAAAAAAATATATGAATATAAAAGCCCCTTTTACTTCTGGTTTAACATCATCATGAAGTACCCTTGAATCCTTCTAGGGAATGAGGCAGCATTGATGTAAATAAAAACAAGCACAATTACACACATGCAGAATATTAGTATTTTAAGCTAACAAGACTGAACGAGGCTGGGCGTGGTAGTGCACGCTTGTAATCCCCGTACTTGGGAGGCGGAGACCGGAAGATCCAGGTTCGCGGCCAGCCTCAGCTACTTAGTGAGGCCCTCCGCAACTTCATGAGACCCAGTTTCAAAATAAAGTATAAAAAATAGGGCCGGGGGTGTAGCTCAGAGGTAGAATGCCCCTGGGTTCAATGCCTGGTACCGCAAAAAAAAAAAAAAAAAGACTGAACATTCAGGTTTTATACTTGATGTCTTGCAAGGAAGTCAAGGGAACACAATTTCATCCAGTAATTGTACATCTGTTTTATAACAAGCTGCATCATGAACATGGACATACATAGCAGAAGGATTAAAGGCGTGTATGCCTGTAACCCCAGTAGTTGGGAGGCTGAGCCAGGAGGATCGCAGGTTCGAGGCCAGCCTCAGCCACTTACCGAGGCCCTCAGCAACATAGTGAGACCCTGTTTCAAAATAAAAAATAAAATAGGGCTGGGGGTGTAGCTCAGAGGTAGAGTGCCCTTGGATTCAATCCCCAGCACCAAAAAAAAAAAAAAAAGAGTGCATGTTCCTGTGTTGCCTGCAGTAGTATAAAGCACTTGACTATGAGAGAGCAATGCAAATGTCTTCTATACAAGATGCATAATTAAAATAATTTCTTTATAAAAAGTAATTTATAAACAAAACTTCTCTGAAGAACAAAAGGACTTAACCTATTCAACTGACAGTCATTTACTTTTCACTTAAGATAATTTGAAAATTAAACTAAAAGCTAATATAGACTGGTCATCTGGTTAACTATTGCACTAATGTAGTACCATCAAAATTTTTTCAATAACTGTTTGACAGTGTCATTATAAGGCAAAAAGGAGTTCATCGTATAATGAGGTTAAAAATGTCTCCATTATTGAAGAGCCCTGACTTCCTGATTCAAACCAAAGGAACTCGAGTAAATTCCTCTCTTGTCCTTTGTAGGAACTGGGAGCATAAGGTTATAAGCAGTGAGGAGCTATGTATTTTAGAAATTAGTAAGTTAAAGAACATTAGTAATTATAAAGCTTTTTATAAGCACTAAGTGAAGTGGTCATTATGAATTTTCCTCATCTCAGATAATCAATGGAGTCTCATCAAGGACAGATTAGCAGAGTTTCGGTCTCAGTGAGGGCTCAGGCCTCAGCTCAAGAGGCATTCTTAAGGTGCTAAGAACCCAAGTGAAGACCTTACACAGAAGCCTACTAAGTCATCGTAAGGGGAATTATGCGTCTTTAAATAAAGCATTTGGCATCTATAATGACTTTGTATAAAGATCTCTGCTGTTTCAAAACTAGTTTTTATAGAAAACAACAATCACTAATTTCTGAAAAATAGGGCAAGCTTCAGAATCTATAGAATAAACTGTGGGAACTTTGTAATTAAATTTAATAAATAGCTGGGCGTGGTGGCGCACGCTTGTAATCCCAGTACTTGGGAGACTGAGACCGGAGGATCCGGGTTCGCGGCCAGTCTCAGCTACTTAGTGAGGCCCTCTGCAACTTTGTGAGACCCGGTTTCAAAATAAAGGATAAAAAGTAGGGCCGGGGGTGTAGCTCGGAGGTAAAACGCCCCTGGGTTCAATCCCCGGTACCGCAAAAAATAAATAAATAAATAAATAAATTTAATAAATAAAAAAGAGACATTCATTTAAAATTTTAAGATACAAATAAATGAGTCTAGCTGGGCATGGTGGTACATGCTTGTAACCCGAGGACTTGGGAGGCTGAGGCAGGAGGATCGCAGGTTCTCGGACAGCCTCAGCTCTTTAGTGAGGCCCTCTGCAACTTAGTGAGACCCTGTTTCAAAATAAAGAATAAAAAGGACTGGGGGTGTAGCTTGGAGGCAGAATGCCCCTGGGTTCAATCCCCAGTACCACAAAAAAGTAAAATAAAATAAAATAAAATGAGTCTAACACTTAGCACATTTCCATCCACATAAAATATGGAGCTGGGCATGGAGGCGCACACCTGTAATCCCAGCAATTGGGAGGATGAGACAGGAGGATTGCAGGTTTGAGGACAGTCTCAGCAAGTAGTGAGATTCTTATCAACCTAATGAGACCCTATTTCCAAATAAAAATAAAATAGGGCTAGGGTGTAGCTTGGAGGTAGAATGCCCCTGGGTTCAATCCCCAGTACCACAAAAATAAATAAATAAAATATGGGAAAGGAGCATTCTAGTTAATTGAACTTTTGGTTAACCAATAGATTTTACTGTTGATTTTTCAAACAGCCAAGACATAAGTTATATGTATTAATTTAACTGTCCTTTTATGAATAAGAACATGCATCAGAATTACACAGTGGTTTAATAGCATCATTATCATACATTATCATAAATTATTACATTAAACTGTGAAACGTGCAAGATAACCAAGAGGGACCTCAATAATACAGGTATCTATCCTCTGCCAACAATATAATCCTGCTAACAGTTTTAAAATTCCATATGGAAGAAATCTTTACTATATTTCCTTCACTTCCTCACTCACTCACTCTCCACAAGGAAAAACTAGTTTCCATGTTATCTGTACTGTGAACAGTAAGAGTTGGGCCCTTAACACTTTGATATTCCATCAGTTTCCAATAACTCGTTTCCTAACAAGAATAATAGCATTCAAAGACACAGAAATCCTAAAGAGAAAAAGCATGTGGATGGCACTCTCTCCTCTACTAAGTTCCTAGCCACCTTTTCATCAACCAGTAACTGCAGAAACCACCAACCCCATTTAGGTTGCATTGGGCTGGGGATATGGCCCAGTGGTAGGCCCTTGCCTAGTGTGCAAAGGCCCTGGGTATGATCCCTAGCCCTGCAAAAAAAGAAAAAGAAATGTTAAATCAAGTGGAGGTTTGGGGCTGTGTATTATTTTTAACAATATTCCTTCTTATAATATTTTATCTTAGTTGGGCATGGAGGCGCACCTGTAACCCCAGTACTTGGGAGGTTGAGACAGGAGGATCACAGGTTCACGGCCAGCCTCAGCTACTTAGTGAGGTCCTCCACAACTTAGTGAGACCTTGTTTCAAAATAAAAGAATAAAAACTAGGGCTGGGGGTATAGCTTAGAGGTAGAATGCTCCTGGGTTCGATCCCTAGCACCAAAAAAAAAAAAAATCTACACTAATTCCCCTCCCTCAAAACACATACATATGTGGCTAGCGGTGTACTAGTACATGGGAGGCTGAGATAGGTGGATGCCCCTGGATTCAATCCCCAGTACCACAAAAAGCAAAAACCAAAAAACATGCACTTTTAGGACAAAAGACATCATAGTTCCCTGCACCTTGCTTCTTTCACCTGGATATATTCCTTGGATGAATTAATCTTAGTTAGGAAATAAGAGCCTCTTGAATAACTCATATCTAACTGCTTAGCATGCGTTCTTCACAAGAAGTTCATTCTAAGCAACATTTTCAAGGTTGAATGCCTCACAGAGGAACAAAGATACCCTAAAATTTTATTCTGAAGAGTTCTATACCTACCATATTGAGTAAATATATAGTAAAAAGTTTTCTTTTTAGCCAGGCATGATGGTGCACGCCTGTAATCCCAATACTTGGGAGACTAAGATAGGAGGATCACAGGTTCAAGGACAGCCTCAGCAAGTAGTGAGACTCTCATCAACCTAGTGAGACCCTGTTTCAAAATAAGAATAAAATAGGGCTGGGAGTGTAGTTTTGTGGTAGAATGCTCTGGGTTCAATCCCCAGAACCACATACATACACACACACACACACACACACACACACACACAGTTTGCTTTTCTCTTTTAATTAACTAGGGAAGAAAGCTACTTTGAATTAGTGAAATCTTCATTACAAAATACCTTTTAAAGAAAAGGTGCGAGCTGGGCATTGTGGCACACGCTTGTAATCCCAGTACTTGGGAGGCGGAGACCAGAGGATCTGGGTTCGCAGCCAGCCTCAGCTACTTAGTGAGGCCCTCCGCAACTTCGTGAGACCTGGTCTCAAAATAAAGTATAAAAAAATAGGGCCGGGGGTGTAGCGCGGAGGTAGAACGCCCCTGGGTTCAATCCCCAGTACCGAAAAAAAAAAAAATAGGGCCGGGGGTGTAGCTCAGAGGTAAAACGCCCCTGGGTTCAATCCCCGGTACCACAAAAAAAAAAATAAATAAAAAATAAAAAAATAAAGAAAAGGTGCTTTATACTTCTTAATACTTCTTAAGTATATAAATCGTACCAGTCAAAAGAAGTGAACCCCAATACATCTCACTTATTTTAATTAACTGATTTTAAATTGTAATTAACATATTTTCCCATTTTAATGGATTTTTTAAACATTTAGGCATACTCAAAAACAGCTCTCCCATAAGTTTAAAAAGCTCTCTTTAGTAAGTGTGAGTGTGTGTGTGTGTGTGTGTGTGTGTGTGTGTGTGTGTATGTTTTTACTGGGGATTGAACCTAGTGGCATTCTATCTCCAAGCTACACCCCTAGCTCTATTTTATTTTTTATTTTCAAACAGGGTCTTGCTGAATCGCTGAGGCTGGCTGCAACCCTGCACTCGTCCTGTCTCAGCCTTCAAAGTACTAAGATTCTGGGATTACAGGAATACACCACCATGCCTTGCTCAATCATTTTTTGGGGGGATGGGGATTAAACACAGGGGCCTTCTACCTCCGAGCCACACCACAAGCCCTTTTGATTTTTTTTTTTTTTGGAAACAGGGACTTGCTAAGTTTCTGAGGGTCTCACTAAATTGCTGAGACTGGCCTTGAACCTGCACTTCTCCTGTTTCAGCCTCCCAAGTACTAGGATTACAGGCATATGCCACCACAATTGGCTTCAATCATATTTATACTAGAAATCTTTACTCCAAAAAAGTAAAGGTTTTGCAGAAATAAATAAAATGGGTTAAGTGTCAGCAAAGCCTTTGATCTAGTTACCAGAAACCTTGAATAGAAACAATATTAAGAGTAAATATTTAATATACCATGCTATACTGACAAGGAAAAGAAACTTGGCAGAGGTATTTTCCCATTTACAGTTTTTCTTAATATGAATTAAACAAAAAGATAAGTCCTTAGAGAAGTTAGCCTACTTAATGACTTATCAGCATACAGATTTTTAATCATTCTGTACTTTTTATTTCCGTGGCTCCTGCCTTCCTTCACATTTTCTTACTGGTTTCTTTCTTTTCCAAAGGGGTTCCATAGAAAAGGGGTCTTTGTATTAAAAAAAAGCTTGGAAATTCTAGGTTAAATGATGTTTAAAATCATCAATAAGCTGGGCGTGGTGGCACACGCTTGTAATCCCAGTACTTGGGAGGCTGAGACAGGAGGATCGGGGTTCGGGGCTAGTCTCAGCTACTTAGTGAGGCCCTCCGCAACTTAGTGAAACCCTGTTTCAAAAATAAAGAATAAAAAATAGGGCTGGGGGTATAGCTCAGAGGTAGAATGTCCCTGGGTTCATTCCCCAGTACCGGAAAAAAAAATCAATTAAACAATTAAAGGTTAAACAATTTTTTTAACCTGCAGTAGTTGCTGCCTTTACTATTCCACATGCATTAATAATTCCCAAGATATTACAGTATATAACCCTTTCTTAATAATATGCTGGTGTTCTAAGCAGTAGGAAAAATGTTGGCCTAAATGATAAACTATGGTATCAGCCAAGGTCCTACCTTCCCTTTCCAACTTGATCTCCTCTTGTGCTTCCAGAACCTGAAACACCTACTACTCTTTTACATCTCTGTGCCTCTGCACATGAGTCTCCATCTGTCAAGTCCTTCCTCTCAGCTCCACTTAATGAAACCACAACCAGTCATGAAGCCTAGGTTCAAAAAGTACCTCTCCACCACATCATTTCAAATTCTCCCCAGTTAGTTTTATTTTCTACTTCCCCTAAAGCCTCTATAGCTTTGCTAAAGCATTTATTTGTCTGCCCTAGATTACATTAATAAGTATATCTTCCTTCCTCTCTAAACCATAAAACTTGGAAGAACTACCTAGCACATAGTTGGTATTCAAAACACATCTGAATTGAAACAGTGATTTTGATACAATGATTTTGATTTTTCCAAAGAATATCTGAAAATAGGTATCATTGTATTACACAAAAACATGCAAACCTGCAAAGCTGGTAGGACAGATGTTACCACATATACACACCATTTGACAGATTATTATATGCATACTTATTATTAAATAACATTTCTTGAACATTATATGCCAGGGGCTAAGTGCTTTATACAATTTGTTTTAATTTTTTAAACTGTAAAACTGTTGAAGTCCATTCTATGCATCATTGCTTTCTGAATACACATTTACCCTCAGAACAGTTTTAAATACATAAAATATAACTAGATATTTCTATGCAGATGCAAGATGATATGCATCAATTTACTTTGCTATTTCTTTTTTAGTTTAAATATTTCCCTTTTTATGGTGCATTGTAATTATACGTCATAACGAGGTTCACAGTGATAGAAACGTACATGCGCACAGCACTTGTATGTTTCCCTCTGGGTCCACTCCACTCCCTCCCCCTCCCCATGCACAGATTATTTGAGCTGCTTCCTTCACCAAATCTCCCCTTTCATCACCCCCCACACTCTCCAAATCCCCTCCCACGATTCTCCTCATATCTCCCCTTATTTATCTGAAGTCCTTCTGGTTTCCCAACTTCTCTCTAGCTTCCACGTATGAGTGAAAACATATGGCCCTTTACTTTCTGGGACTGGCTAATTCTGCTTAACATAATATTCTCTAGTTCCATTCATTTTCCTGCAAATGACATAATTTTGTTCTTCTTTATGGGTGAGTAAAATTCCACCATGCATATATAACCACAGTTTCATAATCCATTTATCTGTTGACAGATAGCTAGGCTGGTTCCATAGTTTGGCTATTGTGAATTATGCTGCTATAAACATAGCAAATATCCCTATAATATTCTGATTTCAATTCCTTTGGGAAGATCCCCAAGAGTGATATAGCTGAGTCACAGGGTGGTTCCATTCCCAGTCTTTTGAGGAACCTGCACACTGATCTCCATAGTGGCTGTACTAATTTGCAATCCCACCAACAGTGTATAAGGGTCCCTATTTCCCCACATCCTTGCTGGCATTTATTATTATTTGTATTTTTGATCATTGTCATTCTAACTGGAGTTAGATGAAATCTCAGTGCCATTTTGATTTGCATTTCACTGATTGCTAATAATGTTGGGTATCTTATGATAATATTTACTGGCCATTTGTATTTCTTCTTTTGAGAAGTGTCTATTCAGATCCAATTCATTTAATTTTTAAAACAACTGTTTAAGACAGGTTCCAATATTCCCACCAATTTAGATGAGGAATCTAAAGTTCCAAGAGACAAAGTTAATTGTCCCAAATCTGACAGCTCGTAAGTGGCAGAGCTTAGAATCAAATCCATGTCTGACTTCAGAGCTCATATTATTAACTGTTACACTTTTCTGACTTTCAGAATTTGCCCAAGTAGTTACCACTAATATATCATGATGCTAACCACAGTTCGTTTATATTTAGTAATAAAAAGTATTACACAGCTTCAGATTCTAAAATTCACTAAAATAAAATCTAACATCTGTACTACTGAACTACAAGTACAACATGAAAATGAAAGAGTTACTTACTTGCACAATTTGCTTCCTGCCATGTGGTATTAAAAAACTCCGAGATAATCACAACTATCTGCATTCTATCTGCCATTAAGAGACTTCTGGCACAACTCTGACTTTCTGAAGTGTTCTGCAACAATAACAGAAATAGACAGAAAAATTCAATCTCAGTATGTTTACACTTTCCAAACAAAACTTGAGGCAAAATCTTTATAAAAATAATTAAAATACTTATTACAAATCCTTTTAAAATGTTGCTTGATATAATCAAATAATGGTGATAAAACAATTAGCAGCTAACATTTATAGTATCAGGTTCACTTGCAAGGGAAGAAAATCTTCTGTTTGTTTTTGTGTGGTACTGGAAATTGAACCCAGGGGAATTTTAACTCTGAGTTATACCCCCCAGCCCTATTTTATTTTTTATTTTGAAACAGGGTCTCACTAAGTTACTGAGGGCCTCACTAAGTTGCTGAGGCTGACCTCAAACCTGCAATCCTCCTGTCTCAACCTCCCAAGTACTGGGATTACAGGTGTGTGCCGCCACACCTAGCTAAACCTTTGCTTCTTAAATAAGTATTTGCTTCTATAGTTCAATCTCAACTACTTAGGTCTAAGTTGCTTGAGTGTCACAATATCTTACTTTTATGCATACAAAAAAATTCCAGAATGTTATTCATCAGAATGTAATAAGAAGTATTTCTATATAACAGAAATGTAGCAATTCTTATTTTCATTTTTGCTTCTCTTATGCTGTCTAAACTTTTCTACAATGAACATACTTTTTTTAAAATCTGTCATTTTCATCTTTTGGGCAATTTTTGGTTCACAGTCTTATAATTCACAAGAAAATTCAGGATACATCCAGTTAGTATCCAAATATTTTGTACTCAGTAAAACATGCTCTCCACAAGTCATTTTAATCATGAAACTCATGTTGTGCAAATAATAAACCCAAGTTCCTAAATTACTTAATCCTTATGCAAATAATAAACCCAAGTTCCTAAATTACTTAATCCTTATCTGTTTCCTTTCCCTTGTGCCTCCAGCAAGGAACTGCTTTCTGATGCCTTCATTCTTTCAAAGCTATTTAACTCTTATGTACCAGGCACTAAAGGAATCCTGGAGTTTTGAGAATATAAAAAGTGTAAGAGAATGCTAACCCTGGAGCATCAAGAACCTCCCTGCAGACACATAGATAAGCATCTATGTGTGGCATACTCCTGTAATCCTGGTACTTGGGAGATGAGACAGGAGCATTGCAGGTTCGAGGACAGCCTCCCCAAGTAGTGAGACTCTCATCAACCTAGTGATACTCTGTTTCAAAAATAAAAATCAAATAGGGCTGGGAGTGTAGCTCTGAGGTAGAATGCCCCTGGGTTCAATCCCCATTACCACAAAAAAAAAAAAAAGCAGCTGTACAGTGGGATGCATAATAAAAGATGACGGAGTGGCAACTCCAGAAAAAGAAGGTATCAGCTATGTGGAGTGAGAAAGAAGGGAAGGCAGGCTTAAAAGGCTCCTTGCTTTAAAATATCGCTGACATTCATTTGGGAAGCTTACCCTCTTTGCGGCTTAGTTTTGTCATCTCAATAAAAGATGCATCCAAGCTTGGTATGGTGGCTCATGCCTGTAATCCTAATACTTGGGAGGCTGAGATGGGAGAATCGCAGGTTAGAAGCCAGTCTCAGCAACTTAGTAAGGTGCTCAACAACTTTGTTTCCAAATAAAAAATAAAACAGGGCTGGGGGTGTAGCTCAGAGGTAGAAAGGGAAAAAGAAAAGATGCATCCAACTCAGTGCTTGCTTTTAAAATTGTGAATTGAGGGTTGGGGATGTAGCTCAGTAGTAGAGCACTTGCCTAGCATGTGAGAGGCTCTGGGTTCAATCTCCAGCACTGCAAAATAAATAAATAAAATAGTGAATTGAACAAAACGTTTTAAAAGTTCCTTTCTTGAAAATACTCTCAAAGCAATAACCAGTAGTAGGAGAAAACTTTTTTTTATTAATTCTTAAATAGAACTTGGCCAAGGAATCAGACAAGCCTGGGTCACTAGCTAATGATCTTGGGCCAAGATCTGACCAATGTCTCTGGGTTTCAGTTTCATAACCATGGGTCCTACAGTTACTATATTAAATGAAAATAACATATGTTCATCACTGAGCATAATATCTGGCCCATAGTTAGTAACCAATACTGCTATTTCACCTACCTCACTACCGCACTGCCAACCTGAAGTGCTCTGAGCCGGTGTATTTGGCTATGTGTACTCAGTTACTTAAGTTGCATCTTCGTAAGTCAATGACTAGCTATTTAAGAAATCAGGACAGTATACAGCACGATGTGGTGGCGCACGCCTGTAATCCCAGCTGCTCTGGATGCTGAGGCAGGAAGACCACAAGTTGGAAGCCAGCTGGAGACCAGCTTCAGCAACTTGGCGAGACTCTGTCTCAAAAATAAAATAGTAAAAGGGCTGAGGACCAAACTCTGGTAGAGTGCCCTGGGTTCAATTCCCAGTGCAGAAAAAAAATCAATACAGTAGAGCCTGTATGAGTGCTTAATGTGTGGAACAGCTCAGGTGAGGAGGATATTAACGTAATTGGGAGGAAAGAGTTCGTGGAGAAAGCAGGATTTAAACTATGCCTTATTTTGAGAAAGAAAAGAGAATTCTAAAATAGAGGGAAAAAATGACCACAGCCTGAAAGTAGGGAATATTCAGTAGGCCAATACAGGCAGAGTGGAGGGGCACTATGCCCCTACTATAAACGTAGGGGCATCAGAAGGATGTTAGGACAAGGTTGTGAAAGACCTTGAGGGTCATCAGGGTCAGACAGTAGGAAATCCTGAAAATTTTTGAGGAGGGTGACATGAAAAGCAGAGTTTGGGGAAAGTATGTCTAGATCATGACATTTAGGGTGAGGAGGCAGGGAAACTAATTAGACTAGTTCCGTAGTTCATGTCTGATGAAAAGACAGAGGCAACAGTGGGGATGGAAAGGAAATGATAATCCTAATAACGATGACGTACTTACCGAGAACTTGAATCTAAATGCTCCAGAGGACTAACCCACTTGATTCTCATAACAACTCTATGAAATAAGGAGTCATCTTCCTGAATTCAAAGCCCACCTCTCCTCAGCTACTTAGCGAGGCCCTCCACAACTTTGTGAGACCCGGTTTCAAAATAAAGGATAAAAAATAGGGCCAGGGGTGTAGCTCAGAGGTAGAATGCCCTGCGTTCAATCCCCAGTACTGCAAAAAAAAAAAAAAAAAAAAAAAGCCCACCTCTTCTACTGCATGGCCTCGGAGAACTCAACCACTCTGAGGCTCCATTTATTTTTTTTCTCTTTTCTTCTCTCTCTCTCTCTGTGCTTGCTCGCTCTCTCTCTCTCTCTCCCTCCCTCCCTCCATCCCCCCCCTCTCTTTTGTAGTACCAGGGATTGAACCCAGGAATGCCCTACCTCTGAGCTACACCCTAGTCCTTTTTTAAATTTTTATTTTGAAATGGGGTCTCGCTAAGTTACCATGCCCTGATCTCAAACTTGCAATTCTCCTGTCTCAGCCTCCCAAGTACTAGGATTACAGGTATGTGCCATAGCACCCAGCTAAAGCTCGGTTTCTTAAAGCATGATATCCACCTATATACATCTAGGTTTTTCATCTGCACACAAGTTCCTATAGGAGGAGATTTTGTCATATCTTTGTATTCCCAACATATCTAAGCACAGTGGCCAAAAAACATTGGCCCTTGGTTTATATTTAGAATTTTTTTTTTTTTTGCAGTACCGGGGATTGAACGCAGCGGCGTTCTACCTCCAAGCTACACCCCCGGCCCTATTTTTTTATACTTTATTTTTGAAACCGGGTCTTACGAAGTTGCGGAGGGCCTCACTAAGGAGAGAGAGAGAGACAGAGACAGAGACAGAGAGACAGAGAGACAGGGAGAGAGAGAGACAGGGAGAGAGAGCGCTGAGGCTGGCCGCGAACCCGGATCCTCCGGTCTCTGCCTCCCAAAGTACTGGGATTACAAGTGTGCGCCACCACGCCCGGCTATATTTAGAATTAATAATACCTAGCCAGGCGTGGTAGTAAACGCTGGTAATCCCAGTACTTGGGAGGCTGAGATAGGAGGATCACAGGTTTGAGGTCAGTCTCAGCAACTTAGTGAGACCATTTCAAAATAAAAATTGAAATCGGAGACGGGCGTGGTGGCGCACGCTTGTAATCCCAGTACTTTGGGAGGCGGAGACCAGAGGATCCGGGTTTGCGGCCAACCTCAGCGCGCATGCGCGCGTGCGCGCGATCTCTATCTCTCTCTCACTCTCTCTCTCTCTCTCTCTCTCTACCTAGTGAGGCCCTCCGCAACTTCGTGAGACCCAGTTTCAAAAATAAAGCATAAAAAAATAGGGCCGGGGGTGTAGTGCGGAGGTAGAATGCCCCTGCGTTCAATCCCCAATACCACAAAAAAAAAAAAGAAAAAAATTGGGCTGAGGGTGTAGTTCAGAGGTAGAATGCCCCTGGGTTCAATCCTAGTACTACACACACACACACACACACACACACACACACACACACACAAATTATTAATATCCAATTTTTTCTTTTCTTGGGGGGGTACTGGGGATTGAACCTAGGGACATTTTACCTCCCAGCTACACCCCCACCCCCAACCATTTTTATTTTGTTTTGAAACAGGGTCTTGCTAGGTTGCTGATAGTCTCACTAAGTTGCTGAGGCTGCCCTCAAACCTGCAATCCTCCTGTCTTAGTCTCCCGCAAACAGATTACGGTGTGCACCACCACACCCAGCTTAATACCCAAATGTGTCATAAGCATTTGGCAGAACCCTAACCATTAAGATCCCAATCATGCACTTTCATCAGGCCTGAACCCAGGAAGTTAGGAGCAGTTAGTAAAAAATAACCAAGCAGGTTATTTCCACAATAAATCCATAACCCCAAGCCACACTCACTTTCTTGCTGCTCATTCCCTCTTCTTTACCATCACAATTTCAAACCTTCTCCACACTTCTTGAAACTTGGATAAATCCTACTCCTTACTCTCAAGAGAAGATCTAGCCTCCTAGTTGGCAGAGAAAACAGAAGCCATCAAGCTGGAACTCTGACTTGCCCACCTCAACACTCAACCTCTCCTTCTACCCTCTGCTTACAGTAGAGTATACCTGCTCCTGCCAAAGGCCTGTCTCTCTGTGGATGCCCCAGCTCCTACCACTCTGCTTTCCCTGGAAACTGACCTTGTCTGTGTCCCCATTCCCTACTACAGGACCATTCACCTCTACAAGGTCTTCACCTTCTCTACAGGATCTTATCCATCAACATTTAACATGTTGCTGGCTGCAGTGGTGTGCACCGGTAGTCCCAGTACTCCAGAGGCTGAGGCAGAATGATCACTTGAGCCTAGAAGTTTGAGACCAGCTTGGGCAATACCTCAAGACCTGCCTCAACAACAACAACAACAAAAAAAAAACAAAAAATATAACCATGTTTAACTCTCTTTTATCCTAGGGAAAAAAAAAAGACAGAGGGACAAAGGAGTAGAAAGAAATGAAAGAAGCTGGGCGTGGTGGTGCACGCTTGTAATCCCAGTACTTGGGAGGCGGAGACAAGAGGATCACAGGTTCATAGCCAGCCTCAGCTACTTAGTGAGGCCCTCCACAACTTAGTGAGACCCTGTTTCAAAATAAAGAATAAAAAATAGGGCTGGGGGTGTAGCTCGGAGGTAGAATGCCCCTGGGTTCAATCCCCAGTACCACACACACAAAAAAGAAATGAAAGAAAAATCACTGAGTTCTACTTTTCTCTTTAGTGACATCTCTTTCTTATTTCTTCTTCTCTCTCTCTCTCTCTTTTTTTTTTTTTTTTTGGTACTAGGGATTGAATTCAAGGGCATTCTACCTCTAAGCTACACTCCCACCTCCATTTTTAATTTTATTTTTATATGTTTTTGATTTTTATTTTGGTGGTACTGAAGATAGAACCCAGGGGCCTTCTACCTCTGGGTTACACTCCCAGCCCTATTTTATTTTTTATTTGAAAACAGGATCTCGCTAGGTTGATGAGAGTCTAAGTTGCTGAGACTGGTTTAGAACCTGCGATCCTCCTGACACGGCCTCCCAAGTACTGGGGTTACAAACGTGTGCCACCATGCCTGGCTTATTTTTATTTTGAAACAGGGTCTCATTAGGTTGTTGAGAGTCTCACTACTTGCTGAAGCTGTCCTCAAACCTGTGATCCTCCTGTCTCAGTGTCTCAAGTACTGGGATTACAGGTGTGCGCCACCACGCCCAGGTAATTTCTTCTTTAAGGTCAAGCTCCCACAATTGTCTAGGTTTGCCCTGCCCACTTTCTCATCTTCCATTCACTGTCTAACCTACTCTCTTGTTTTGTTTTGTTTTCTTTTCTTTTGCGGTGCTGGGAATTGAACCCAGAGGTGTCTAACCAATGGGCTACACCCCCAGCCCTTTTCATTTTTTATTTTGAGACAGGATTTCGCTAATCTGCCAAGGCTAGCCTTGAACTTGTGATTCTCCTTCTTCAGCCTCCCAAGTACTGGGATTACAGGTGTGTCCCACCACGCCAGGCTGAACCCACTCTAGCTGTTGCACCCAAGCACTCCATTGAAACTACTTATTAATATCACTAATAATGCCAGTATTAATAGATTCACTTCCAACTCTCTCATCAGGATTTGACAAAATAAACCTTCCTTCCCTTGTCCTTGGTTTATAGTTCACTACACTCTCCTAGTATTTCTTCATCTGTCTGACTCCTCAGTCTCCTCTGATAGTTTATCCTCTATCCCAACCTTCAACTCTTAGCTCCCTTTTTTTTTTATTGTGGTAGTAGGGATTGAACCCAAGGCCTCACACGTGTTAGGCAAGTGCTGTACAACCGAGCTCCACCCCCAGACTTCTCAGCATTCTGACTCATTCTTCAGGTATGCTCATCCATGCCATGGTTTTAAATACTATTTTTACACTGACCACTTCCAAAGGTTCCTCTAGTCCAAACCTCTAGACATATATACCCAACCACATAGGCAATTGTCTTCACTTAAATGTCTAAAAACACCTCAAAACCAACAAGTTTCAAAATTGAGTTAATGATTTCCCACCAAACAGGCTCCTCTCCTCCCTCCATCTCAATAAATGTCAACCCTATTCACTTAGCTGCTCTTATGAAAGCCCTGGAAATCACCATTTCCTCTCCCTCACTCCCCACATTCCATTAACCAGCTAGTCTGGTCATTTCTACTTGCTGAGTATCTCTAAAATCTACCCATTTCTCCCCATCACAGTGGCCCTATGTGGCCTAGCCACCACCATTTCTAACTGCAATAGCCTCCCAACTCATCTCTCCACATATCCTCTTCCCCTACCTTTCTTAAGCCCTCCACTTTCTGTCATGTGGCCAAAATGGCCTTAGTACAAGTCCAAACACGTCATTCCACACAATTAAACCTTCCAACAACACTGCACTGCTTTCAAATCAGAGTCTAAAATCCTTAACCTTTCTACAAGGCCCTGTCCATTCAGGCTCAAATCACTAGTCTTCCTGCTCACTATGCTGAGTTCTTTCTAGTCCTCAAACACCTCCAACCCCTTCTCCTTTCAGTCTGCACACCTGCTCTTTCTTTACACACAGACCTTCCCCCACCCCACACTCTCACAGTTTAGGTGTCAGCTTTTGTCACTGACTGCTACCTGCCAACAACCACACCCAAGACCAGCCCCCTGCTTACATGTTTTGGAAGCATCTGGGATTTTTTTTTGTAACACTTATCACACGTGAATTAAACAATTACCTATATAATATGTTTAACATCAGTTTTCAGACTACTAGCTCTGCTCATTCCAATATACCCAGAGTAACTACCACAGCTTGCCCATAATTGGTACTTAGCAATGTTTTTGAATGAATGCATATGAAGCATTACATTTTCTGATCTCTAATGAAAGACACAGATTATGTTATGCTATGTTCCCATTTTTACCCTAAATTCCTAAGAATTTATTAATCCACGCTGAGTATGTTAAATACTCTCCAGGTACATAACTCAAATGACTAGCACCTCCACAAATATGTGTGCATCTATATATACTTAGATACATCTATTTATTTAAAATTTAAACAAGTAGAATATGATAGAGCATCCTTAAAATCAATTTGATTATTTGAGGGAGCTAAAGCATCCTAAAAACCACTCTGGTGATGCTGACCAGCTCAATGAAACCATGTCCTTTTGGGTTTTGGTTTTGTTTTGTTTTTTGTTTGCTTGTTTGGTGCTGGGGATTGAACCCAGGAATGTTCTACCTCTGAGCTACACCCCCATACCTATTTTATTTCTATTTGTAAACAGGGTCTCACTAAGTTATTGAGAGCCTTGGTAAGTTGCTCAAGCTTATCTCAGACCTGTGATCCTCCTGTCTCAGCCTACCAAGTACTGAGATTACAAGTGTGCACCACCATGCCCAGCTGCTATGAGTTTAAATTAAAAGAAAATATGACCCTAAGGAAGAGGGAACCATTCAGGTTTCACAAATCAGTGTATTTTTTACCATGAGATTATAAAACTACATGTAGTCCTTGTCCCAGTAGTTCCACAAGCAAGTAACAAGAACACAGGATTCTCATCAAATAATTCTATTAGTTAAACTAATTAGCACAAAAGTAGCTTGGCTAGTTTCTACCTCCCCCCCCCCATACTACTGTGCTCTCTCAATCAATCTGTGTCCTTTCATTCTAAAGAAGGTGAGACATTCAGTTTGTGGGTTTTCTCTGATTAACCAACTCCACCTTGTTCTATTCCACCCTTTTAGCATCTCCTTCAACCTTTTGCTCCACATTGCTATTGTACAACTTATAATACACTCAATATAGATTTATTTTATTTCCCCAACTACACTGACAGTTTGAGGCCTGGGCCTTATGCTAGTTTTCCTTCTATATCCTTTTAGTAGCCCAATATTCAAGAACAGTAGGTGTTTGCTAATTAAACTGATTTGAATAAAAGACTGAGTCTAGTGAGTCAAAGAAAATGCATTACTCTGGAGAAATAGACCTCCTCAAAAGACAACTAATTTCTTCAAGTTCACTCATACGAAAGAACACATTTTTCCATAGGTTCATTATTATGCACAATGGCTCAACTTCCAAACCAGTCCACAAATCTATAAGTAGATCCATAAAGTACCCTCAGAACTACAGAAATCATGCTTTTGAGATAATGGACCACATCCAGCTCTACTGAGGAAAGAAAGGAATAGAGATCAAGGTCTAGGATGAATTGAAGAGGAAATGCAGATTGGAGAAGGAGTTTTCCTGCTTCTTTTCACCTTTTTACCCTTGTTACTAAGGTTAGCTTTTTGGTCTCCTTGACCAATACCTGACAAGTCTTAGAGGAGGAAAGGTTTATTTGGCTTGCAGTTTTAGAGGTTTAGTCCATAGTTGGTGGGCTCCAAAGCAGGAACCACAGCAGCATGCCATGGTAGAGGAACACCACTCAACTCATGGCAGCCTGAAACAGAAAGAGGAAGTGGCCAGGGACAGACACAGTCCCTGGCCATGCCCCCAGGGATCCACCCCCTTCAGCCATGTCACCTCCGAACCTGGCTGCATTGCCAAAACATCAGGTTTTGGGGGACATTTTAAATCCATGCCATAATAACTCTCTTTCCTCACACTAGGGTAAGGTGAGCTGGGTGCCCATGCTATGGCAGGATCTGAGGTGCAGAAGGGAGAGGAAAGAAGCTTCTGCAATCCCCACATTGGGAAGCCTCACCTGGGCAGTGGGGAACTCATGTGGAAATTCATACAGAGATTGGGTGATGCCTATAATATTGTACTACTGGAGTTTGGGATAACTTTTTAAACCTCTTATTAAGTCCACAGTATATACACACACGAGGGAAACATTTGCTACCTCAAAAGATCCAAGCTAGCTGGGCGTGGTGGCACACGCTTGTAATCCCAGTACTTAGGAGGCTGAGACGGGAAGATCCAGGTTTGTGGCCAGCCTCAGCTACTTAGTGAGGCCCTCCGCAACTTAGTGAGACCCTGTTTCAAAATAAAGAATAAAAAAAATAGGGCTGGGGGTGTAGCTCGGAAATAGAATGCCCCTGGGTTTAATCCCCAGTACCACAAAATAAATGATAAAATAAAAAATAGGACTGGGGGTGTAGCTCAGTGGTAGAATGCCCCTGGGTT
>PVJS01033676.1:0-22025 GCA_004027185.1 Glis glis
AAGCTTTAGATAAACAAAGAAGAGGACCTATCTGAGGGAGTTGGGAGGGGGGTGGAGGGTAACACACTAAAACGCAGGAGGTATACATCCAAACTTATAAAACTCAAATCACTGTGCAAAGCACTAAAGGGAGGGAACGGGGAGGGAACGGGGTGGGATTTGAGGGAGGGCAAATAGGGCAATGTGTGCATGTATGACTCTTATAGCCTAACACCTATTAAATGTATAATTACAATGCACCAATAAAAAAAAAAACTGTAATATGCAATACAGATAAAAAGTATTGTTAACATAAAAAATAGGCACCATATCACTATTGTGAAGAACACAAATAAAAAAATGGTAATTACTCTTTCCTCCACTGGGTTAGTAGAAGACATGAATGAAAAATTACATTCAGGACAGGTAATGATTTAGAGAATGCAAGTTCATAGGTTCCATGGAGAAGGATAAACTGTTATATTGTCCTATTAAATCTGTACCTATTAAATTTTTAAAACCCTTACATATATTGATATAGTAATTGTATTCTTGGTAACCTATATTTATGAATATAAGGATACACAATGGAAGATATTTACCACAACACTGTTTATAGAAGGAAAAACTACAACAAAACACTGTCCAGAGAAATAAGTGATGACCTAAATTACTGGGGAGATTCAATATTCTTAAGGCATCAAGTAATTGTCCCCAGATTCATCTATAAATTGACACAATCCTAACCAAAATTCTGGGATGCTTTTTGGCAGAAATTGAAATGTTGGTTCTAAATCTTGTATGGCAAGGCAAAGGACTAAAACAACTTAAACAGATACACAAAAAAGTAAAACTTCTGAAATAGAAGGACTTTGAAATTTGGAGGACTTGCCACTATCTGATTTTAAGACTAATTGTAAATGTATAGTACTCAAGACACTGTGGTATGGGCATGGAAGCATACACTTCACTGGAACAATTAGAGAATCCTGAAGTAAGATCAGCACATATAAAGTCAATAAAAGATTAAGTGATTTTTCAACCACCATACCAAGCAGTTAAAAAACAGTGTTGTAAAAGTTGGATAGCCATATGCAAAAAAAAACAACCTCACAAAACACCTGACCTCATATTATATACAAAAATTAATCCTAAATGGATCACAGACCTATATATAAAACTTCTAGAAAAATACAATAAAATCTTAGTTACTTTAATTTGGCAAAGATTTCTTAAATAGGACAGGTACATGCACACAAAAATCAACCATCAAAGAAAATCAATACTCTTCAAAAGACAATTAAAATTTAAAAGGCATGCCACAGTGAGAAAATATCTGCAAACAGAACCTGTGTCTAAATCTAGAACCTGTGTCTAAAATATATAAAGAACTTTTACAAGTCAGTAAGATGTCGACAACCCAATTCAAAATGGACGAAAGAGTTAGTCACTTCATCAAAGAAGATATACAGATGGAAATTAGCACCTGAAAATGATGCTCAACATACCCGTTTTTAGGGAAATGCAAATTTAATCACTCCAAAGTAACACTACAATGGCTGAAACTATAGGGTAACCATACCAGAATTAGTGAGGGCATGGGGTAGCAACTGGAAAATAACAGACTATAAATGGAGATATAAACTGTGTAAAATGGTACACAACCACTTTGGAAAACAGTTTGGTAGTTTCTCAAAAAGTTAAACACCTTCCACATGATCCAGCCAATCCACTCCTAGATATTTACCCAAGGGAAAAGCATACATCAACCCCCCCAAAAAAAAACTCACAGAAGACTGTTCATAGTAGATTTGTAGTAGCCAGAACCTGGAAACAACTCAAACATCCTTCCACACAATAAACAAAACTGTACAACAGTTGTACAGCATAAATAAAAAGAAAGTCTTTATATACACCAAAACATGAATGAGTGTCTGAATAATTATGTTGAACGACAGTAGCAGAGAACACACACTGTATGATTTCATTTATAGAAAATTTTAGAAAATGCAAACCAATCTATAGTGACAAAAAGCAAACCTGTGGTTGCCTGGAGAGAGGGGAGTGTGAGATGGAGTGGGACCAAAGGAAACTTTTGGGGTTGATTATAGTGGTTTCATGGTTATATACATGTTTCAAGTGTCAAATTCTACACTTAAGTACGCGCAGGTCATTATATTTCAACTGAACTTCACTAAAGCTGTATTTAGAAAGATGCACACCCCACACAACCTGAGTGTTTACTAATGGCGGGATAGTAGAATAAATTGCAGAGTGTCTATTTCATTCTTCCTAATTACTAATAAAAAAGCAATAAGTTAAATCTACTTGTACTGACTCTGATAAATAGGCCTTAGGAATCTTGTTAAGCTGGGGGAAGGACTTTCAGAGTAATGTATGCAAAATACTAAAATGTCATCCTACCTATCACTGTGTTTGTATGCAAATAGAGGACAGTGTGAAGGGTACACATGAAACAAGATAAGAGATGGAACTGGAAAAAGAGAAGGGATTTCACTTTACCCTTGCTGTAATGTAGCTGACATGTTGCAAAGGGCTTATATTATTTTATTTCTTTTTAACTCCAAAAGAGAAGGGGGGGGGGAATTTCTTTTGAATGCTAGTGTTAAAAATATGCCAACAATTAATGCATCACAACTAAACTCAAACCCTGAATCTCTCTGTCTTTCGGCCTCTCCCCCCGCAGGGACAGGGACGCCCCGTGACAGCAGCATCAGCCGTCACCACCCGCCCTGCGTGGGCCGAGGCCGCCGTTAGGGGCGGGACGAGGAGGAGCCCCCGCCACCGCCAGGGCCTGCAGCCTGGAAGCCGGAGCTGCTGCGGGTGTCAGGAGAAAGGGGGCACTCGGGGAGGCACCATCCAACCTACAGTAGTACTTACGGAGAGCCCCAGCGCCTAGGAGACGTCCTCCCAGCACTCCCGAGAACACTGCCAGAGCCCAAGATGGCGGCCAGCGTGCGGCTTGTTCCCGCCCTTTGTAACCACCCCGGTGCCTGGGCGCATGCGCAGAGAGCGGGGCGCATGCGCAGAGAGCGGAGCCCACGTGCCGTGCTGGAGGCCCGCGGCTGCACGCAGGGTCCGGTGCAGTGCTACCACCTGGCTCAAAGGCCTCAGCTGGTCGCGGTGCTACCACCTGGCTCAAAGGCCTCAGCTGGTCGCGGTGCTACCACCTGGCTCAAAGGCCTCAGCTGGTCGCGGTGCTACCACCTGGCTCAAAGGCCTCAGCTGGTCGTGGTGCTACCGCCCGGCTCAAAGGCCTCAGCTGGTTGCAGAAGGTCACGCCAAGTGGCAGGTGTGCAACTTCACAGTTTTGTATCTAGGATACTGGCTAAGGGCTGGCTGAATGGATTGGGGAGTCTCAGTGGGGCTGTCCTGTAGGTGTGGCATGTAACAGGGCCCCAGGGAGGTGAGTCACCCCACTTCTCTGGTTGTGCAAGGGTTGGAGATCAAGAAGAGAGACCCACCTAGTGGCTACCCAGGTTAGAAACATGGAAGCCCTTAGTGAATGTACAAATTAATGAAAGGAGTGGTGATTTATTGAGCGCCAATTAATCAGATTTTTATATGTTATTGTATGTAATTCTGTTTCTATTTTGGAGAATTTTGAAATGGGTCTGTGCATGACGTGATATTAATGTATGATATAAATTTACGGATCCTATTGGGGTTGTGTAGGGAAAAGTCCTTGTTTGTAGGAAATAGATAAAGAATTGGGGGTAATTGGGCATCGTGTCAGTTTACTCTCAAAATGTGTGTGGAGGGGCAAGTTTTTGTTGTTGTTTACTTTTCCTGTAACTTTTCTATAAATTTGAAATTATTTACAAAGAAAAAATTCATTTAGAAATTATACTAGCCTTAGAAAATCAGCCATGCAACTCATTATTTTTCTGTACAGGATCCTGCAGCAATTTATAACTCAAGAATTAACAGTCCCTGGAAAAACTTGAGAACTCAACTATAAAGTCATCTGGACCTGGATATTTTGTGGTAGGCAAAATCTTTGCCTTCCATATTTGTTCCTGCTCACAGGTATAGTCAGTTTTTTCTGTTTCATGCGTAGAGTTTTATCATTTTATGTTTTTCTATCAATTTATGCATTTTCCTAGGCTAATATAAAACTATGTTAACATATAGTTTTATTACACCATCATATTATTTAAAAATCTTTGTGACTATCTTCAACTTTTTTCTGTATTTTATTTATATCGTCTTTTTTCTTAACAAGTCTTGTTAATCTTCTCTGTTGGTTTTCCTGTTGTAATTCTTGTTTTCCATAATTATCCTTTCCTTCTTTTTTATTTCTCTGAGTTTGTTCTGTGATTTATTTTCAACTTCTTCAGTTAAGCCTTTATCTTTATTTTAAACTTTTTTGTTTCCTAAAATTCTTATCAGTTTCCCTTTAGGTTCCACTTTAGTTGTATCCTGTAAGTTTTTATAACAACTATTATTAATGATAATTGTCCTTTATCATTATAATTATATATATAATTATATAATATATAATTATATAATATAATTATATAATAATATAATAATTATTTTCATCATTTATAATTTTTGTATCTTTCAGTTTTAATTTTTCCTAATTCCTATGAAGATTTCTTTTTTCATTTGTGGGTAAAAGATAACTTTTCTTATATTCCAAATAAGTAGGACTGTTATATTATCTTTTTGATATTCATTTTTAACTTATTTATATTAATTGTATTTATTGATATTTGCTTCATGCCTTAGTACCTGGTCATTTTTATAAATCTAATATGACCATTAGATCAAGTTTGTTAATTGTGTTCAAGTGTTCTGTATCCTCACTGATATTTCACTCAGCTTTATTAGTTACAGAAAGTAATTTCTGTCAACTTCAGTAAGTCTACCCATTTTTCTTTTCTAGGTTTCAAATCTATTTTATAAAGTACACATAAATATTTAAAATTTCTTCCCAACAAATTTACCATTTTTTATCAATTTGAATTCATATCCCAAAAATTTTTGCTTAAAGAATTATAAATGCTTAAAGTATTGGTATGCCAGGCATGGTGGCGCACGCTTATAATCCCAGTACTTTGGGAGGCAGAGACCGGAGGATCTGGGTTCGCGGCCAGCCTCAGCTCTCTCTCTCTGTCTCTTTCTTTCTCTCCATGTCTCTCTCTCTCTCTCTACCTAGTGAAGCCCTCCGCAACTTCGTGAGACCCGGTTTCAAAATAAAGTATAAAAAAATAGGGCCGGGGGTGTAGCGTGGAGGTAGAACACCCCTGGGTTCAATCCCTGGTACCACAAAAAAAAAAGTATTGGTATAACCATGCCAATGTTCATTTAGATGATACTTGCCTTGGTTTATCTTTTTCTATCCTTCTATCTGCTAACCTCTATGCTCTCGTGTTTTAGTGTGTCTCTTATAAATAACATGTGACTCAGTGTATTTACTCATGGTTCTTTTACTCAGTGCTGGAAGCTTGTATTTACCTTTGATCCATTGACATTGATTACAATTTCTGATTTTCTAAATTCATTTTTACCATTTTATTTTATATATTATGTTGTTGCTACTTTGCCTAGGTTTCTCCTTCAATGCATTTTCCTGGAATGACTGAATTTTGTCTTTATCTACTCTTCTCTACCCCACATGTCATTTTCCTCTTTACCACTTGGGAAGTTACTTGTTCTGGTACTATCTTTTGGTGGTTACCCTACAATTTTTAACACTTATTTAATTGAAAAAATTCTGAAGTTAATCAACATTTTAGCCTCTTTTCAACATACAGGGACCAGTAAAATTACCAGCACAGAAATACCCCTTTTGACCTTAACATGCGTGCTTTTTTTTTTTTAAACTTGAGATCTGCTGGAAGGAGTCTCTGAACATCTGATGGACCATATACCCCCTCAGGCTTCACCTGACTTGATGAGATCCATGCGTCAATGTTCATGCCTCTTCCTCCAAAGAGACCTCTTGAGTCTGAGTGAGTATGTGACGTCTCCTGAGAGTCTGCCATTGAAAGATTAATTTGCTTTTGTTGTCACTCAGTTTAAGAAATCACTCGAGTGCACTGTGCACATCATGTCACATTCTCTAGGGGTGGGTGAGAAGAATGTTTTTTCTCTAGTTCTCATATCCTCCAGCATCTAAAGTCAAGTTCATTTTTTTTTCTGTTTCTTCCACCCACTTTCTAGAACTGTAGCACTAAATAAACCATCATTGTTAACTTTTCAGAAGTCTGTTTTAGACTTGGTTTTCTTTCTTATCAGAGTGTGTGTGTGTGTGTGTGTGTGTGTGCATGCCACTAGGGAGCAGCACTAACTAGGTTAGTGATAATCTCACTCTTGCTGCCTGGGCATCTGCCAAGTTGACTTGTGGGTCACTTCTTAAAGGAAGATGTCTTTTCTATTTATGATGCAAGTGAACTTCCCCATGTATGCCAACTTTTCATTCTTTTGGATAAATACCAAGGAGTGATATAGTTGGATCATATCCCACATCCTCATTAACACTGGGTATTGTTGGAAAGAAATATGGTCTGACTGAATCAGAAAAACCATATGTATGTTTTCTTTTATATGTAGGAGATAGAAGGCAAAAAAGAAAATAGGGATGCCATAAAAGTAGAAGGAAGACCATTTCCTTCCCAGACCTACAAATGTTCTCTCTGGGATGTTGCTTTTTTTTTTTTTTTTTACACCAGCCCCTTTATGCTCTACCCCTACCTCTATCTTTCTTCTCTTATTGCCTTCCCCACTTCTGCCTGAATGTTCCTTGTCATTCAATTTGTTTACACTTGGGGCTTCCTCAAATACTGTGTTCAATATTTAGGAAATAATCATAAATGGCATCCAGATGTATTCCTACCTCTGTGATAAGATGGAAGTGTGTTTTTTCTCATAATAGTCGCAGGCCAATTTCTTTTTGAAAATGAATAGAAAGTCATTTAATTCATAGATCAGGACTTATAAAACCAATGCATTTGTCAAGCGGAAATTAAAAAGTAGTTAGTATTTCCTATGAGTTCTAAGATTTAGACAGTAGTGGGGAAACAGAGGAGAAATAAGACAAAATACAAGTAAACATTTTTAAAAATTAATTTAAATCAGAATGTAAAATCTCACTTGAAAGTCATCGTGGTCTTTGTAGAGAAGAATTCGTATAGAAGTTAGAAATTGAACTGTGATAAATAATACATGCTGTTGGGACGTGTGTATTAGAGCCATCATCTCTACCACCGAGGATTTCTCTAAGTGCAAAACAGTCATTAATATGTGACCCACACAACAATAGAACTCAAAAACTCATGGTGAAGACTTTGAAATATCTAGTAAAAGTGAAAACACTTAGAAGACAATGTATAACAGACACGACATCTTGGGTCCCATTATTGATGATGAAACAGAAGAGCAGGTACCTTAAACGATAGACATTCTCAACATCTGAAAATGTCAAGGCAAATTGAATAAAATATAAAACTTCCTTGAAGTACAACAATAAATAGCCAAAAAGATACACATAAGCATCAAAGTTTTTAATAATACAGATATACGTCAACTTTGGCAATAGACCTTTACATCACGAATGATTTTAAACATTTTTATCTAGCATTGTCAAGGACTGAGTAGTTTCATTTTACTTAACTTTCTGGTTTTTTGAACTTTATTTCTTTAAAAAACAAATCTTTATTTCAGGCATTTTTAGCTAGAATTTCTGTGAAATGTGTTGCATGTTACGTACATTTCTTGCCTTCTTAAATGTTTTAACGTTTACTGGATTCTTCAAGGTCTTCATTGTGAGTTTTTGTCAGGGAACTACAAAGGAAGGAACTGTTAGCCCCTGTACCAAATGGTCCCAGAAAGTTAAAATGTTAAACTTCTTTTTATTTTGCTGTTATAATGATAAACAAAATCATTGTCTGTGGCCAGTTGCTCTCTCTACTGCTGGGAAACACTACTCCATGGGCCTCTAAGCTCCTAGTTGTCTTACACTACCAATGCAAGACCCTTACAATTGCTTATCTGGGGCATTTCTCAAGGTTGTGTTTGCAGTGGACAGCCTGGAGCAATGTGATAACCTTTGCCCCCAGACCAAGACTTCTGTGAAGAAGCATGTTTCCTAGGCTCAGTGTCCCTCTCCTGTAATGCAACCCATATGAGTACAGCATATGTCTTGGACCACCTGTGCACCACATAGGACTGGAGGTCCAGGAACCAGTGCAACCATGCTGACACCTCTACCTACAGCTTTTGCCATGAATGAGTTTTCAGCTTTGATTCAAGAAGTCTCATGGTTTCTGTTAAACTCCATGACATAGTGGCAAGCTGACTTGCTAAGCTTGCAGTATGGCAAAATCTCAGACCCTTCGGAGTTTTTGAAATCTACTTTCCCTTTTATTGTTTCATTCAAACTTTTAGCAAAAATGTACTGGTTATGAATGTAACTAGAAATGTAAGATCTGTGGGGAATGTAATGTGAATAAGAATTGGAAGCTTTCTTAAGAAGTTCGGCCTGGTCAGGAATGCAGATATTTAAAACAGATGTTTGCAACAAAACATGATTACTATTAGAGCATAGAAGGTCAGGGATGGCTTTCTGGAGGAGGTGACACTGAATGAAACCTTTAAGGATGAGAAACAGTTGGCCAGGCAGAGACAGAAGACACAGACATGTCAGAATAATATAAACCAAGGTAAGGAAGAGAGAAATAGCATGGAATATATAGAGAACTAAAATCAGATCAGTTGTACACAAGGACAAATTGAGGGGCTTGAGAGATGCAGCTAAGAAGTACCAGAGACCATTGCAGAGAGCCAGACATGATGTCTGTGAAGTTTGATCTTTATCCCAGAATTGATGATAGAACCATGGACATTTATGGAGTGTTGAAGTCAAATCAGTTTTGTGGGAAAGTGAAGTTGTGGGAAATTTGAATACAAATTTACCAACTTCATGGTAATGGTTTCCTCTGGGAAGATTTTGGAAGCCTGAGGAATGAGACGTGGGAGTAAGAAAGGGGGCTTTATCTATATCTTTAATGTTTTATTTCATTTGAAAATGAGATAGAGCTGAAGGCAAAAAAAGCAAAATACTATCTTTTAGGCATTAGAAGTCAGATTATCTGTAGGTGTCTATTTCCTGCACTTTTATATATTTTTGATGTTTCATAATTTAAAACAAATTGAGGGTTGATGAAAACCACCATGACTATAAACTTCACATAACAAAGTGTTCTGTATAGTGATCATGTTCCTGAATCTCATAATTCACATAGCTACTAGATTTACAGAAAAGAGTCAACACATGCTAGTTTTCTCAGAAAATTTTCTGAGAGGTATTAATAAATTGATAATTATGTCAGTAGATTCTTAGCCATAATTCTTTACTGATTCCTGGAAGAAGCCAGAATGAAGACTGATGTCCACTGGACGATTGCAACATATCATTACATGCCTGCTCTGAAGTCCCATAGCATGATTAATGATTGCTAAGAGTGAGTGAGTGCCCTATGATCCTGTCCTTGGAAATGAACCACCTGTGTTTAGAAAAGAGTCAATGTGATAAAAACCCAGCCAGGAATTCATTGTACCGTGTCCTTCCCCTATCTTGACACTTATCATTTTGAATCGCTATTGCCTGTCTGCATGCTTGGCACATAGTAGGTAGACAATAAATAGTTGGTAACTGACTGGCAGCCTCCAGGAAGCTAAATTCCATAGGCAGAGGATTATATCTACTTATCCTCAGCTCTTTGTATGTGGACCTGGCATAAAGTAGGTACCAGCAAGCATTTGTTGGATGAGTGAAGAGGAAGCGAAAGATGAGCTACTTCCATAAAAGTTTCCCAGATCTCTATCTGAAAGGATCTATTCTCTTCCTCTCAAATTTGCATCTCCTCTTAGAATGTTTATCATCTTTTTTCTTACAGTTACTGTCCTCAAGCCTCATTTCTGTTACTTCAGTACCTAGACAGTAAAGTTTATTCCTTTTCTGTAATTTATTACAGAGTGATGGAAAATGGAAAGAAAAATTTTAAAGCTAAAATGAATTCATTTAAACACTTTTCTGAGTTCAGCAGAATTATATTGACCTTAAAGTATGCAACTTCAAACCATTTAAAATGAATTTCACTTACATGTCTTAGGTTATTTGGTAACAAATGAATGGACTCTATGTCTTGCCATGCCACCTACAGGGCTTAGTGTTCCTGTTTGCTCAGCTATTTCTCATTAAATACCAGTGAACAAAGACAGCTGCCAAACATTTTCTAGGTCATTTGTTCTGTTTGTAAACAGAGAGCATGCAATATTTAACAAGTTGTAATCATTTGCAAACTTGATTTATGCAGAATGAAAGAATTGAAAGAGAGGAAGGAAATTAATGCAAGTCTTAAGTGCTTAATGACCCTATTAATTGAGAGATAGGTAATTGGAGAAATTAAACAGAAGAGGTAATGGCCTTGGAATCATTAACTTATTCTGGGAGTACTGCTAATGTTTACCAGGTGATTTTCTTTCGAATTGAGAGCTGAGAGTCAGTCTACTTTAACATAATAGTTCTTGAATTTAGCCAGTTAAGAATCACTTGGAGACTCTTGAACTACACAGATCCCTAAATTCTCATCATATTCCTTAACCCATTTATCCCGTTGTCCTAAATATGGAATACCTATAAATACTTAAATAAAATATATAATATAGTTATGATAATTATATATCATGTAACTGTTTTATTTATAATTATTATATATTTTATAATATGTTTTGATTGTCTTATTGTTACTAATTAATATTAATATAACAATAACATATAAGCTCTAGATTGTGTGTTCCACCCTATTTTAATGTACCTGAGTTGATTTCATTGAAATACAGAATTGAAAACTTGGTACTTCATTGGTTAATCAGACTCTTTGAGGTGGGACCCAGGCATACAGATTTTTAAAAGCTGATCTTTTGGAAAAAGCTGATCAGGTTTGGACACATTGTTTTAGAACAGGGTTTCTCATCCTTGCACTCTGGACATTTTGAGATGGCCTGTTGTTGTGGAGAGTGGACCGTGCATTATTGGATATTTAGCATCATCCCTGGCCTGGACCCAGTAGATGCCAACAGTACCTACTTCCTCTGAGTTATCCAAAGCAAAATGCCTCCAGACATTGCCGGATTCCTCTGGGCTGTGAGATCACCACCAGTTGAGAACTACTGTTTTATTTTATTTATTTATTTATTTATTTACTCATTTATCTATTTATTTTTGCCATACTGAGGATTGAACCCAGGGGCATTCTACCTCTGAGCTACATTCCCAGCCCTATTTTTTTATTCTTTATTTTGAAACAGGGTCTCGCTAAGTTGCGGAGGGCCTCACTAAGTAGCTGAGGCTGGCCGTGAACCTGTGATCCTCCTGTCTCAGCCTCCCAAGTACTGGGAATACAAGCGTGCACCACCACGCCCGGCTAGAACTACTGTTTTAGTACTTAAAAAAGCAATGCTCTCTATGGAACTTGCTGCACTGTCCAATGCTATAGCCATAGACAATATGTGGCTGTCAGGCACTCGAAATACGGCTAGTGCCACTGGGGATGGATTTCTAAATTTTATCTTATTTTAATTAGTTTAATTTTAAGAGCAACATATGGCTAGTGGCCATTATATTGGACAGCAGAGCTTTAGAATACCTAGATCTGAATGTAGGCAGTGGAATCCATATCTTTTCCCTTTTGTCATGTAAAAATAACTTACAAGTATAGAAAATCTACCTACCTTCCTGTCTGACTCAGGAAAAAAAAAATCTCAGGTTGTTATAACTGAAGTTTACTTTCAGTTTTGTTTTTTAAGAGCTGACTAGGAATTATTTTTCTTAACAGTCCTGGATATCCAGGTTATCAGAATTAAAACAGCCTGGCTAGAGACAACCCCTTTCATTTCCAAACATGATCTCCTTTAACTGTAAGCCCTTAACAATTTCTTGGGAAAATTTTTCACTTTTTCTTCTTTCTCTCAATTCTTGACAAATTAAACATACAGTTACCACATGACTCAGCAGTTTCGCTTCCAGCTATCTACCCAATAGGAATGAAAACTTATACCCACACAAACATTTGTACATAAATATCCATAGTGGCATTGTAAAAAATAGCCAAAACATTGGGAATAACCCAAAAATGCCCATCAACTGGTTACCGGGTAGTAGTTTCTCCTCATTCTAAATATTGCAGGGCAGTACTTCAGTCCTTGCCTCTGTGTGTGGAAAGAATTCACACACAAGCACAAACGGGGGGACTCTAAGAGGTTTATTTCTAGAAGTAATGGCACCATGTAAAGACGACAGTGATAAAAAGAAGAAGGGAGGGGTGGTTTATATCCAGAGAATAATGTCTCTAACAGGCCACTTTCTGGAGTTAAAATGGTGTGGAGTTCTCCATGTGTCAAGACTTACACTCCCATGTGTGAAGACATGGACACCTCTCTCCTCATGCATATTTTACCTGGGTGGTCAATTGTCTTTTCTATGTCACACCTTAGTAGAAAATAATTCCAAACTGCAAGTGAAAAGGGTCCATCTTTGTAATTCCTGGCTCTTTCTAGCCTTTCCAGTCTAGAGAAATAATGGACACATTGAACACGGTCAATGAGAAAAGATAAAAGGAAGAGGTTTGCAATATCCAGCCTCATTTTGTCAAGTATCAGGCTGGTCAGACCCTGTCCTGGATATAAAACCATCATAAGCCACAGAACATGAACAGCTTTGTCAGGACATTAGAAAACATTCACTTTTAGGGCCTTGAGCTCCCTGTGCAGTCCCAGATAGTGCCCATTCTCCAATTTTAAATTCTGCATTGTCTCCATCCTTCCCATGAGGAGGGGGTCTAAATGAAACCTGGGGGGGGGTTAGCCTTCTTGATATCTCTGCTTCAGGACCACCCAATCTACCCTGTTTATCTCTAACTAGCTACCTGACAAACTGGTAAATGGTTAAACAAAACAGTATACCTATATAATGAAAAATTATTTGGCAATAAAAAGGAATCTACTACTGATACATGCTACAACACAAGTTGTAAAAACTGTGTGATAAATCAAAGAAGCCAGTCACAAAAGACCACATATTACATGTCTATTTACTTGAAATTTCCAGAATAAGAATATCTATAGAGACAGAAAGTAGATTAAAGGTTGGTTAGGGCTGGGGTAGATGGGGAGATTTGGTAGAGATTCCTGTTGGAAACAGGGTTTCTTTTAGAAATGATGAAAATGTTCTAAAATAAAATTGTGGTGATAGTTGCACAACTCTGTGATTATACTGAGAACCATTTAAACTTATGCCTTAATTGAATAAATTGCATAGTAAGTGAGTTATATCTCAATAAAGCAGTTTTAAAAATCTAACAGTATAATCCATCACATTAACAGATCCAAGAAGAAAATCTGCTTGATCATATTCAATTGGTACATAATATTTATTTTTGAACTGGAAGTGGCTTTTGAAAATGTTATTCAAAAATAGTCTGTCTACTGGCTACCACCACCCTCATTTCCGGGATAACTGAAGTGACCATGTATTGTGTCCAAACTTGGCTGAAAATTCTTGAAAATGTCCCTTAACCTAACCATCCCACTCTAAGAGACCCATTGTAGGATGGTGTAGTATATGGAACATACCCTCAGAATAATTTCAAAATGCAAGTGAAAGGATCCGTGTTTGTAATTCCTGGCTCTTTCTAGCTCCTCCAGTCTAGAGGAATAATGGACACATGAACTCGGTCAATGAGAAAAAATAAAAGGAAGAGGTTTGCAATATCCAGCCTCATTTTGTCAAGTGTCAGACTGGTCAGACCCTGTCCTGGATATAAGAACCATCATAAGCCACAGGACATGAACAGCTTTTTCAGGACATTAGAACACTCCATTCACTTTTAGGGCCTTGAGCTCCCCGTGCAGCCCCAGATAGCACCCATTCTCCAATTTTAAACTCACTCAACTCAGATAACTTTAGGTTTTTAGTTATAAAGTGAGATTTTCCACTGAAAATAATGATCAGGTTTCTGGTGCTTCAGCACTGACTTCAGGAGACCTTGAAGTGTGTAGAAGGCGGGGAGGGAAAGTTGCAAACAGTAAGTGAAGACAGCAGATCTTACATAATGTAAACAAAAAAAGTTATGAAAAGCAATTATACTCTTATCTTCCAGAAGAAATAATGTCTCATGAGGTTAAACAGTGTGAGTAGTTAGAGATCTGTTACAGAATTATCTGAAGACAAGCAGAGGCTCCATTCGGAAGATAGGAAAGAACTGGCTTGTTAAAGGAGTGTTCATTGAGCAGACAAGGCAGTGGACCATAGGTAAAAACAAGTGACACCCGATAGTTTACAACAATTTCTAATATAATTTATAAACAACTAGAAAAGAGGAGCTTGAAGGTTCCCAACATAAATGGTAAGTCTTTAAGAAGTTGGAAATATTAATGGCTCTAATTTGATCATTGCATATTGTATACATGCGTTGAATTATCATGCTGTACCCCATGGACAATTAAAAAATAATAATGAAACAGTGAAACCAACCTATGTCTAAGCATTAATCCATTTCTACCCTTTCTTCCTTTCACTGAGAATGTAGATGGATACCTAGAGCTTTTACATGAAGGTCTAAGTCCTTTGGAATGGTTTTGGGAAGAGCTGATTTATTTTCAAGGACATTATCATCTTTAAGAAAAGATGTATCAATTGTACTCTGAATTTTTTTTTTTTTTTTTGCGGTACCAGGGATTCAACCCAGGGGCATTTTACCTCCGAGCCACACCCCCGGCCCTATTTTGTATAATTTATTTTGAAACTGGGTCTCACAAAGTTGTGGAGGGCCTCACTAAGTAGCTGAGGCTGGCCGCGAACCCAGATCCTCCAGTCTCTGCCTCCCAAGTACTGGGATTACAAGCGTGCGCCACCACGCCCGGCTGTACTCTGAATTTTTTATAACTAGATATAGTGGCAACCTTCCATGACCCTCACTATCAGGCTGGATTGGGAGGTTTTTTTTTTTTTTTGCCCTTGGTACTGGGACTTGAACTCAGGGGCATTCTACCTCCAAACTATATCCCCAGCCCTTTTTATTTTAGTTTTTATTTTTATTTTTTGAAACTAGTCTCACAAGGTTGCTGAGAGTCTCACTAAATTGCTGAGGCTAGTATTGAACCTGAAATCCTCCTGTCTCAGCCTCCCAAGTACTGGGATTATAGGCATGTGCCACCACCCCCAGCTCTGTATTGAGAGTTCCTAACAGCACCCTGGACATACCCTTAGGTAGCACTTAAATTATTATTTTTAACATCATTGCTTTTTATCAGCTTTGCCATTAGACAGTGAATTTCTCAAGAACTGAGACTGACTGTCATCCCTCTGGGTTTCTAGTATCAAGGATTTCTGACCAAAGTTTATAGGCAAGCATAGTTTCCCATCTCTGGTGAGTTGTGTTTCATTTTCAGGTGTCCTGTCAGCCAGCTGGCTCCTTCCCAGATTAGGTAATTCAAAGGTTAATAGCAAACCTACCTCAAGACGTTGTGGCAAATCAGGATGTATTGGATATAACGTTGAGTTCCCTAGTTTGAGGGCTTGATTCCAAAATGCATGCTTTGCACAGAATTGCTCACAAGAGTGGATTTAGTATCATTCTATTGGCTTCACGTGAAATGTTTCCCAAATAGTGTTTTCAAGTGGACTTCAGGAATCCGACTGCTTTCCCTTGCTGGGCACCCTGGTGAGATTTATGTGTTATTTCAGCTATATTTATGTGAGATGCTAAAGAAACAAACTGTTCAGTGACACCCACAGAGCCTGAAAGAATTCACACACCTTCCTTTTTGCCTGTTTTTATGGGAAGAGTTCGAGGTAGGGAAGTAATTCAACCAGTGAAAATTCCGATTTACATCTCAGGTCATGTACCCTACCTGGATCCTGGATATGAAATCGGAATTTTTATTATGTTCCTTGGATGTTCCAGATCCCCAGAGCTAATCCCAGCATTTGTCTTCCTTTTTTTCTTTTTCTCTTTTTTTGTTTTGTTTTGTTTCTAACTCATTCTTTCTCTGAGTAGATCTTTCCCATTGCAGTATGATAACTGATTAGACAAGAAGCCTGTTTTCATAAAATCTTTCCATTTATACCAACTTAATAAACATAACAAATATAGTTTCCTTTTTCTGGACTGCCCTGTGCCAGTGCTGGCACTATCTCAGTTTTTTGATAAAAGAGAGCAATAGATAAAGCCCATAGGTGTCCCCAAGGCAGTGCAAGCCTGTTCGTGCCAGTCATTATCACCACAGCTATGAGAAGTCCTTTGGGAGCTCCTGCTGCCCTAGTTTCCCAGTCTTCTTGAGCAAGAAAGAAGCAGGCAGAAAGGCACTGCTTTAATTTCTGAGAACACACACAGAGATGAACTTTGGATTGGAGAAATCTATTTGTTGAAACCTTTGGCCAGAATTATACATCTGTGTGCTGCGTGGCAGGGATGTCTCTGACTCTGGAACAGAGAACAAAGAGCACTTGGGTTAGTCACATAGAGCAAAACACTAAAAAAGCAGAAACCACAGACTGTGGACATCACCCACCCCTACCCTGGAGGACCCTCTGCCTTCTTTTTGACTCCTTAAGTAGAGATGCCTTGGAGAATTCAATCTCCAAATATGGGGATTTCAGTGATAAATCTAGGGTCAAAATTATATCCCAGGCTCTCGAAGTTCATTTCTAATGAAGACAATGTAGATTTTCCATGCAGTCATAAAACTTCAAAGCAAACAATACCTCGAAAGTCAGTGTTTTACTTCCTTGTCGAGATAAGGGAGTGATGAAGGTACGGTGTCACAAAGCCCGAGAGTTCCCTCTACACCTGTGAGATTCTTTAAAACACTTTTCTAAGTCACAAAAATAATACATTGTCATTGTAGAATGTTTTTAAATGTACAAAAGGATCATACACTTTTTTTCATGATCCTGCCACAACATATTTTGTTCGGCATGTTCTTTTTGTGATTAAAGGCAAAGTTAAACTGTTGAATCTTACAGAATGAAAAAGGAAACTGTGAATTTCTACTTTTGGATTTTTAAGTCCTAAATTTTGTTACTGATTTTGTAGAACATCAAAGCACATTTGGACAGGGACCTTTGTTCAAAATGGGTGAAATATTGCAATAGGATGTGAAAATTGTGAAATCAAGCCAGTTTTGTGGAAGTATACCCCACATAACATCCTCTATGGTGATCTGGCAGGGCTAAGAAAACCCTGTACTCCTAATTGGCCAAATCCTATTACCGTCACTTGCAGGGCACAGTCCACAATCAGTGGAGAAATTCCAGAGGTGTGTGGCATTCCCCTGTGTTCTTGTCACAGGCACTAAAATTCGGGCAATTAAAATAGGGAAAGCAATTAAGTGCTTGGAAACAGAAGGACGATGGAAGTTTGTGGATTGCCATTCTGAAGGAGCTGCCAACAGAGCCTCCAGCTGCCCTGCAGAAGGAAAGAGACAGATCTGGGAAGGGTGGTTTCTAACATGTGATGTTATCTGAAGTTAGAAGGAATTCTGGGTAAGAAAGAGGATCTGCTAAATGCTAAGCCAGTTTCTGTTGGCCTTAACTCCATATATTCACTGAAGTAATACCTGGTGTGGAGTCATGTTAAGTTGTTCTGTGAGTACTACAAGACCTAATAGGCACCTGAACTCACATCCACTTACAAATGTTGGCTTCCTGAGTCTGATATTAATGTATTGAGCTCTGACATTTTTACCTTGTCTTGAATTTGATTTGCAACTCTGATAACCCAAATGGGGAAAAAAGGCAGTGTTAGTCATTTTCTGTCACGATAAATACCTTAGGTAAGCAAATTATAAAGAGAAAACATGGCTAAGTGAGATCAGCCAGTCTCAGACAGTCTAGGGTGGCAGGTTTTCTCTCATATGTGGAATCCAGAAAGAAAATGGGAAATATAAAGAACTTTAAATAGTGCAAAGACAGATCAGTAGAGTATTTGAGGGGCTTAGAGGTGAGAGTTAGGGAGGGTAATAGAGAGGGCTGGGGAAGGAAACCGTTCAAATAATACTACAGCAATATGTGAAGGTATTATTAGCAATCTCACTAACTCCTGTGGGGAGGGAGGAAGGGGTAGCGTGGTGGAATGTGGAGGGAAACATACCACGTGCTGTGTGCACATGTGTTTTAACACATGGAACCTCATTATGATGTATAATTACAATACACCAATAAATTATGAGAAAAATGCTTAAAAAATAAAGAGAAAAGGTTTATTTTGGGTCACAGTTTTGGAGATTCTAGTCCATGATTGGTTGATCCCATTGCTGTTGGACCAGTAGCTAGGCAGCACATCATGGCAGGAGTGCATGCCAGAGCAGAACCACTGTTCTCATGACCAGGAAGCAAAAAAGAGCAAGGAGGGGGTTGAGTTCCCATAATCTTTGAGGGTGTGCCCCAGTGACCTAAGGACCTCCCACCAGGTCCCACCTCTTACAGGTTCTATCACTTCCCAATAGCACCACTCTGGGGACCAAGCCTTTAATACCTGGGCCTTTGGAGGACAATCAATATTCAGACCCTAGTGGGTAGAAACAGTGTGATCAATACTCCAAGTCAAAGATGGTTACAAGTTGGAAAAGTGATGTATTTGCTAAAATGAAGCTTTAATAATGTCCTTTCTAAACCCAGTTTTACACTAGTTACTTAATGCCTAGCAAGTCAGGGCCCCTGACATAGCACTTTGAAGAATTAAAAGGGAAAAAAAGAGGATGGGGGTGGAAGGTAGTACTTTTGTTTTTATTTTTTTAATAATGTGCTTCTTATTTTGCTTTTCAAGTTTCTGGTGCACTTATTAACTGATTGCCACTTTGGTTTACATAGCACATTGTCTTAATTTATTAGCAAGTATTTTCTTAGATGATTTCTAGAATAGTTTTATCCAATTTCAACCTGAAAAAATATTTAAAGGGTTTGGAATGCATACTACTTTTCAAAGTGGTTTATTATTTATCGCTGTAACTACTGTGGAATAGGAAGTTCAGATTTCTTTCTCAGCATAGTAAGAAAACTAAAACACATGGATGTGAAACACATAAAGCAAAATTGGTCATACTAGGTCACTAAATGATGCACAATTACAGTTCTTCAGTAGAGAGGAGACTTCCCAACATGAGTCAAGTCATAATGTCATCTGAAGTCCCTGCAGATTGCTATACGGCAGACAGTTAATTGGTGGCAGTATTTAGATAAGTACCCAGATAACTCTCCACTAGGTATCGTTCTTCTAGGCTTGTCCTGACATTATGCTCCAGCACGGATGACCCATAAAGGTTGGACATTGGAATTGTCCCCTTTAATTCCAGGCCAAATTTTAACACCATTGCATCTCCCCAGGGAGCAGAGTGAAACCAACTCAACAGTTCTATGGAAATTTAACCACCCAAAGAGTAGCTTAAGACCCCAGGTCAGTTAGATCATGTTGGACGTCTCCCCTGAGGCTGTGGTAGGTTTTGAAAGTATAAAACAAAATTGAGTGTAGGGGTCTGTATTCTCTAGAGATCAAGGATGAATGGTTGAGAAAACAAGATCCATCCCTAGCCCCAAATAACAACTTTCCTCAGTAGTACAAATCCACTTGGTAGAATACAGTACATTCAGAGAATTTGGAGGTCATCCAGTTCATTCCTTGCTTTTAAATAACTAATAAGGATTCATTGAATTACTTCCTGTGCCTTCAGACAGGTACTTGGATGGACGCCAACCTATAGCAGTTTTCACAACTTGAATTATTTCAAAATATCCTTTGATAATCCTCCCCAGTATCTCACTAACACCAGCCACTCAGTTAATGTCTAACCTAAATCCTTCCTGCTGCTTATTTAGCCATTTCTTTTCTTTTTTTTTTTTTTTTTTTTTTTGCAGTACTGGGGATTGAACGCAGGGGCGTTCTACCTCTGCGCTATACCCCCGGCCCTATTTTTTATACTTTATTTTGAAACCAGGTCTCTAGCCATTTATTTTCTTTAATACCATGAGAGATAGGGGAGAAGAGCAGGACTCCTTTCCTGAAGTCTTTGAAGTCTTTTCTGTATGTATGAGGCACCCTTTTCTGTGACCCAGAGTAAACAGAACATACAGGGAAAATTTTGAAGAACATATATTATTTAATTTTCCAAATAATAAAAAGAATTAGAGATAATGTTGTGGTTTTAACTTTTCCACGTATTAGCTCTATGATCTTGGGCAAGTGATATAACATCTCTAAACTTCCATTTTTTTCTTTTATAATATAGATGTAATACTTAAACCAATTGGGATGGTACTGAGAAATTATAACTCTTGCATGTTGCTGGTGGAAAACAGCATAGTAGTTCCTCAAAATAACTTAACATAGAATTCCACTTCTGTGTATATACCCCAAAGAATTGAGAGCAGGGACTCAAAGAGATATTTGTGCACCTATGTTCATAGAAGCCTTACTCGCAATAATGAGCAGGTGGAAACAACCCAGATGTTCACTGATGGATGAATGAAGAATCAAAATGCCATGTGTGTCTGGGGTAAGCCGAGATAAGCTACAACAAATCCTTAATGTCATTAGAGACCTACAGTTTAATCCCAGTGCAGTAGTGCTATGCTGTTTATTGAAATGCAGTGTTTTCAGTGTACCAAACAAATAAGGGTTTGCTTTGGTGATGGCAGAAACAGGTCATGGGGGTAGATTTTGTCAAGAAAGGTGAGATCAGGCTAAGTGATATACTAGAAAACACATGGATGTTAGTGACAGACAGATGTGTATTCAAATCCTAGTTCTATTGCTGTCTTGTGGATTTGAACAATTCTTTCTCTTTTTTTAAGCTTCTAATAGAAGGGCTAAGGCTATAGCTTAGTGATAGAGTGCATGCTTAGCATGTGTGAGGCCCTAAGTTTAACCCTCAGCACCAAAATAAAATAAAATAAGATAAATCCTCTCTATAGCAAATCTTCTAAATGTTTTTAGTGTCATATTAGTTTTTATCCAGCATTAATCTCATAGATGAAGGTAATGAAACATAAATTGCCTTATCAAATAAGATACTTCATTTTATACATATGACCATCAAAATATTTAAAGGTTAAGTATAACAGTTTTTATTACTTAAAGCTCTCATATTTTTGGTAATTTTAGAATTCAAAAGTTTGAATATAGTTATAGTTCAATGTATATATATATATTTTCCCAATTAATAATGAAAAATAAATTATCTATAAAAATCAGACTCCTTTTTGTTTATAGTAAGTCTATAATTGTAAAAGAAGACTTGCATGATCACAGTAGTATCTCAAGAGTAGCAAGCATATCATAGAGGAACGTGGTGTTGTCTTGGTTCTTTACTTGTTTAACTGATACGAGTTATGAAAAGTAAGGCCCCAAACCCCTCCACAATCCATGGAGAAGTAGAAGAATGTTCTGCTTGGAGTTGAACAGCTTAAGGCACTGTTTGTCAAATCCTATCTATTTATAGAACTAGGATTATAGAAGACTTTTCCTGAAGAATTTTATGAATCAGAAAATTATTTTTATTTTTTATTTTTTATTTTTTAACGTGCTTTTATTGGTGCATTGGAGTCTCACATTGCAATGAATATCTATTTAATGTTAACAAACATGCACACAGCTCTTAGTGTCTCTCCCTGCCTCCCCCCACCCATATGAAGTACCAAGAATGATATTGGTATATTTTCACATGTACATATTGTTTATGATAGTAATTCCATTAATTCACTTCTTTCTTGCCCTCCCCCTTCCCTTGTACCACTTCCCTTGTTCTGCTGAGGGTTCTCCAATATCAACCAGAGTCCCTTGTGTGACCCTACTACTCCTTAGGTTGCACATATTAATGAAAACATATGTCCCTTCTTTTTTTGTGATTGACTGATCTCGCTTAACATAATGTTCTCCAGATCCTTCCACTTTCTTGAAAATGATGTTATTTTGTTCTTCTTTATTGCTGAGTAGAATTCCATTGTGTGTATTTCCCACAAT
>PVJS01033677.1:0-22034 GCA_004027185.1 Glis glis
AAAAAGAAAAGAAAAGCACACACAGGCCAAGCTTTTCTGGAAGGGCCTGGAGGTGCTGATCATGGAGGGACGGGCAGGTCTGGACCACTTACAAAGGCGCCCGTCTGTTCCAGGCTGTGCACACAGGCAGTCAGACCTGAGATGTACATATACCATCTGCCCTTCTTAAGAGCCTGCCCACTTCTTCAGCGCACCAGGAGCTACAGAAACTGAGCAGAGGCCACTCACCAGCAGCATCTTCACGGGGAGCAGATAGATCAAAATCATTCTCTTATTCTTCTGGCTTGAACGGTGACAGTGCTCAAAGGCAAAGGACAGGTACTCCTCAGCTGCAGAGAGCAGGACCGGCATGCGTCAGAGTAGCAGGGCCAGGCCACCCCAGCGCTTCCACTCCTGCTCCTACCCTACCGTGAGGCTTACACAAAAGCACCTTCCCTTTCCTGTCTCAGAAACAGCAACCCAGCTCCATTTCTGTTACCAGTGACTCCTCTTAAGTAAAATCCATAGCCCCAAATCCCACGAAAAGTGCCCGGGAAGGCCTCCTTCACAGAAAGGAACCCCTCTGAGATTCTGGTTTATCTGAGGACATCTGGTGAGCCCTTATGATTAGCAATTCAAATTGGAAAAGGTGAAGGCATATAAAAGATGTAGTCTGTAATGAATTCTAATCACATGCAATCCAACAGGATGAAATGACTTAGCGACACTTCCCTTAAGCTCAGTACAGGATTCAAGTATCATGCGCCTTTCATGTAAAATGACCAGGTACTTAAGTAAATCATATTATTAACCTGTATATATTAATTCTGTCCTGACCATGACTTTAAAAGGATTCCATTTTATGTAAAACAGAATTACATTTAATAGATCTTGAAATATAAAAAAAAAGAGTTGTCAAGGTTAATCCTACTAACTGCACAGCACAGACCTGCAAGGAGCTTGACATGTTACCTAGGAACTGCTGGAACGAGGTGCAGGGGAGTGGGGCTTGTTCCTGAGGCTTGAAGGCTGCAGGTGCTGCGCACAGTCAGGGGTCTGTGGACAGGGACTCCACTCTGCCCTGGGCGAGGGGAGGCTCTGCCGATCTGAGCTGAGCTTGGTTCGAGAACTGGGAAAGGAGGTGCATGAGCCTTGTTACGGAAGTCCCTCCTGCTCAGCACAGCCAAGCCCCGAGTGTGAAGCACCGCGATGCTCAGATGCACAGAGGCCCTCTCTTACGCGGACTCCATCGCCTGGCACAGGCTCTGGGTTGGGGTGGGAGTCCCGGGCTAAGGAAATCTACCCTGGGAACCTGGTCCTACCAGCAGAGGAGACAGCTGCTCACTCATCAGTGTGGCCTGAGGGCGCTGCTTCCTGGACCTAGGAGTGTGCCATTGACAAACGGTGGAGGCAGCGAGTTTAAAACTCTGGTTCCAGTACAACAGAAGAGACTGTAAAGAACCACCTCGTGCCAGCTCATCAAAGGGTTTCAAAAGAAAAAAGACTGGCTTCGTATTCTTGCAAAAGCCAACATGTGAACGAACATCATGATGTGACTGTCAAGTCCAGCACTGGGTGGCAATGACGCCACCACGTGTGCTACTCTGGAAGCCGCCGACATGAGCTGTGGCACAGGCCACGGCCACACTCACTGCTCGTGGAGTGTCCTCCTGATCTCCATTCTGTACACTGACACGACCAGCACATGCCACGGGGCAAAGGCAAAGAGAAAGCCGTCCCTTCCATCCATTCAGGACGGTCTCGTTCAGCTGCCTCAAAGAAAACTGCCTCTGTGACGTGAGATCCTGACGTGGGCTTGAGGGACCCAGCATAGACTAAGAACCTTTCCAAATTTTCTTTACTTAATCAACTTTAGTGCCAAAAATATGTGCAACTTGGACTGAGTTTCCACATATATTCCACCTTAAGTGACAATAAAATATAGTAATTATATTCTCTAAAACTACCGCCATCACTGAGTTTAAGAATGAAATGTCTTACTTAAAGCACGAGAAGACTAACAACGTACCTTGCTTAAAGTCACTGTCAAACATGGCCTTGCGTCCCACATAGTACTTGTACGTAACTCTCTGTGCAGTGCTGTAATCGTCTTTCAGATTTGAGCTGTCGATGGCTCTAATTAGAGGTTTGCACAAATGGAGTTTGTTGATCTATAATGAATAACAATTCATTTAAATTACTTAAAAAACACCAACAGAACAAGCATGTGGAAGAACAAACATAAGCATTACCAAGTATGTCTCTTAAGATGATAATTAAAAAAAACTTTCATATCACCAAAATTATTTTTGCAGTACTGGGGATCGAACCCAGGGGCATTCTACCTCCGAGCTACACCCCCAGCCCCATTTTTTATTCTTTAGTTTGAAACAGGGTCTCACTAAGTTGCGGGGAGCCTCACTAAGTAGCTGAGGCTGGCCTCGAACCTGTGATCCATCTGTCTCAGCCTCCCAAGTAACTGGGATTACAAGCGTGCGCCACCATGCCTGGCCACCAGGCAAGGCTGGCATACACTCTGGAAGGCCCGAGAAGCCCTTCTGGGAGCCATAGCCCGCAGGGGACCTGGAGCTTCTGCCAAAGGTGCAGCCGGTGCTCAGGCCTCCCTGGCCGGGATGGGCCAGACGTCCCCTCGGAGCGGAAGGCACGAGCCCAGCCACTGACGTGTGACCTGCCATCCTTCACCTGGATGACTTTACGTGGTAAAAAATCACCTCTTTATCCCTCCCTCCATCGACACACCCCACTATGCTCACAGAGTTGATATCACAACAGAGGGGAGAAGGCCCTGGAGTGGAGCCCCTCCCTCGGAAGCCCAGCGCCTCCACAGGGGCGGCTTGCACAGGGCACGGGCGCCTCGCAGGGCTGAGCTCAATTATACATCGAGAAGCGCTCAGAAGAGCTCCTTGTACGTGGGGCACTCGGTAAACGTCGGCCACTGGGATCGAGATCGTGGTTACTATGTTCACCTCCCACGCTGTGCCAGGCAGGCTCGCTGGAACTAACACATGACCTGATACCATGAAGACTCATGAGGAAGCATACCTTGAAGTAGATTTTAAATAACTGATTCACCAGGAATAGCATGCCCCACTTCTTAGAGTCCTCTATGCCTGCACGACTGTGGGGGAAAAAGAGTTTTAGGTTACAGAGGAAATAATAGCATTTAAGTCACAAAATAAACTGCCTAAAAACTTACCATCTGCCTAAAAACTGACAGCTCAAGTGGTATTCACCCAACGAAATACCATTATGAAGGAAGGTTTTATCTACCTTAGGTAACATTGAAAATGAAAGAGTGAAGCAGGAATTCCAATCCGATTAACTATGCAGGGCTCCCTCCGCCGCAGCAGCTCCCACAGCCCAGGCCTGCGGCAGCGTCACACAAAAGGTGACTGCAGCATTTCTGAAGAAGGAGAAACCATCTCCTCTCAGCACCATGATAAAATGAACTCACACAAGGACTCTCGGTGGGAGACACAGCAAGTGCAGAAGCACACACTGAGGAGTCCAAGCGAACCACAGCCCACAGGGGAAGGCATGGCGTGCCCTGAGCGGGGTCCCTAGGTAGGGCCACGGTCAAAACTCAGCAAACACAGTTAAGATCTGTGTAGTGCTATGTATGTACAGCTCACCTCAGAAGAAAAAGAAGAAACTCAAGTATTCAGAGGAAGGTGTACCAATGTTTGCAATTAACTTTGCAATACATTTTTTTAAAGGAAAGATTAATTGGGATAAATCAATAGATGGACAGAGGGAGACATGAGTAGATAAATGTTCATAGTAGAAGTGGCAGTTATAGGTAGTCACTGTAAAATTCTTTCACCTTTGCTGAATGTTTAAAAATTTTCAAGATAAACACTAAAAAAGTCGGGCATGGTGGCGCACATCTATAATCCCAATATTGGGAGGCCGAAACAGGAGGATCACAGGTTCTTGACCAGCCTCTTAGTGAGGCCCTCAGCAACCTTAGTGAGACCCTGTTTCAAAATAAAAAATAAAATAGGGCTGGGGTATAGCTCAGAGGTAGAATGCCCCTGGGCTCAATTGCCAATACCACACACACACACACACACACACACACACACACACACAAAATTCAGAGTCGGCCAGCTGTGTGCTTTTTCTCTGCAAGAGTTTCCCTTGTGGCAGAGCTTCCTGAGGCCTGATGGCCGGCTGCTTGGAAATACTAAGACAGGAGTCTGGAGTCAAGGCAGCACAATAAATGCCCAGGGCAGAAAACACATGGGCTGCTCACAAACAGGGGAGGCAAAACCGCTCTTCCAGACTAAAATGTGCCCATATACTAACACTTAATGTAAAATATAATTCAGTTTTAAAGCACCAGAGCCTGTTTGACAGCTGCCTAGTTAGCTGCTATAACCAGCTCCTTTATACGATTTTTATCACTAACTAGTACTATGACCTAGAACAAGACACTTGCTCTCTCTAGGTTTCATTGTTCTTGTGTATAAATAGGACGAGTAATACTGCTCCACCTACTCCAAAGTCTCATGGCAAAAAACAAAAGGCAGTAAGGCATGCATGACAAGTACTTTGTAAGTACATACAAGGTCACATGCACAGTAGGAGCTTGTGGGCTGGCACCAGGAACGCTGACCTCTCTTGGAAACATGAGACACTAAGGCAAAGCCCCAGGGAACAGATGTGTCTCCTGGGGTCTGCTTTGTCTTGTAGGTGTCAACCTAGGAGTGGAAATGCTGGGTCACAGAGTAACTCCAGGGCTCGTGGCCAGCCTAAGCTACTTAGTGAGGCCTCCGCAACTTAGCATGACCCTGTTTCAAAATAAAGAATAAAAAATAGGCTGGGGGTGTAGCTTAGAGGTAGAATACCCCTGGGTTCAATCCCCAGTACCACAAAAATATAAATAAAATAAAATAAAATAAAATAAAATAAAATAAAATAAAAAATATATAAGATGGGTGTGGTGGTGCCCACCTGTAATCCTAGTACTTGGGAGGCTGAGACAGGAGGATCACAGGTTCATGATTACCCTCTGCAATTTAGCAAGAGTTTCAGCAACCTAGTGAGACCCAGTTTCAAAATTAAAAAAATAAAAAAGGGCTGGGTTGTAGCTTGGAGGCAGAGTTTTATGAGAGATTGAAACTCTAAAGTAGAGCCAGATGTTGTGGTGCATGCTGGTAATACCACTACTTGGGAGGCTGAGACAGAAGGATCGTAGGTTCGAGGACAGCCTCAGCAAGTAGTGAGACTCTTATCAACCTAGTAAGAACCTGTTTCAAAATAAAAATAAAAAATAAGCCAGGCATGGTGGTGGCACACGCTTGTAATCCCAGTACTCGGGAGGCTGAGACCGGAGGATATGGATTTGCAGCCAGTCTCAGCTATTTAGTGAGGTACTCCACAACTTAGTAAGACACTGTTTCAAAATAAAGAATAAAAAATAGGACTGGGGGTGTAGCTCAGAGGTAGAATGCTCCTGGGTTCAATCCCCAGTAGCGCAAAAAAAAAAAAAAAAAATAGGGCTGGGTATATAACTTGGAGTAGAATGCCCCTGGGTTCAATCCCCAGTACCACACACAAAAAAAAAAGAGTAGAAGCAGATAGAAAGTCTAGAATTAAAAAAATAAATAATGGCAGCTAAGATCAGCTACTTTGCAATCAGGTCAATACAAATTACCAAAAATGAAGGAAAACAAAAAAGATTGAAAAATGAAAGAATATAAAAAATTTAAAAATCCAATATAAACACTAATTTACTAATGCAAGCAGTTCCGTGAACCCTAGATAGGAGAAAAAATAAAACCAAGTAGGCACAGGAGAGGCAATTTACTGTAAGCCAATGATAGGAGAAAGACCTGCTCTATCCAGAGCGCGAGGGGTCACGTGAGGCCTGACTCATCACCAAGGGATGGGGAGGGACATGGTGCAGGTGCCACAAGGACAAAGTCTACCTTCACACCTCCACCCAGCACAAAGGAGTCCGCAAAACTGGAGGCGGACAAAGGCAGCTTCAGAAAAAAGAGCAGCTCAGAGACGCACAGTTAGACCTCCAGCACGAGCAGCCTGCAGCAGACTCGCTCAGACGGTCTGCAGAGAGGCCCTGGGAGCGGGAGCGAGGCAGAGCTGGGAGACGCCTTCTCCTTTCCTTATTCCCTTACAAAACAACTGACTTCTTGTGACTGTGGGGTCACACTGTATGTACAAGTAAAACAAATGTCAACGATAACAAAGGCCATCGTTGTGCAGAGGGCCGACCTGTCGCAATGTGAGGTGGATGACACCTTCTAGTTTCAAACTCTTTACTCACGTGTCACTGGCACAGACCCGGAAGCAGCTCATCAGTAACTCGGCAGCTTTCTCCAACATATCCCCAACTTTGCTTTTTCCTTTCTTTACCAACTGTTGATCTGCCTGACCAAATATAACAACATTCATTTATTAAAGAAAAAATGGGTACAACTAAGAGTCAAAGTCCCAAACGTTTTGGAGACATTGTCTAGTGTATACTATAAATATTAAAAATTGAGAAGTCCATATACATTATTGCAACTCGCCCACAAGTCACACCTTTCTTCAATTCAAGCTGAGGGGTCAGTCCACAGTTAGGACCCGTGCTGTGTACGGCACAGTGCTGAGAAGCTTCCTCTTGCCTCTGTCCCTGAGCACTTGTGTGTGTGTCCCTGACATGCACGCTCTAGAGAGATTAGTCACTGCGCAGTGCAGCTCTTCCGTGTCTTTATGGCAGTCTTCTTCTGTTCCTGTTCTTGCAGCAGGCCCACATGCCGACAGCTATTTCACAAAGGCCCTGAGCAAACGTTTCCTGCTGTCCTGACGTCTGTGCTGACAGAGCAAGGATGGCAGGTGAAAGGCTGGCGCCTCCTGCAGCAGCACCGCGCCAGTCCCCACGCCCGCAGCACCAGGCTCCTGCACTCACTCAACCAGCCAGTCACCCTATTCTACTTCGAAATGTCCTCAGTAGTGTACAGTAAACATTAATTTTTATGTTTTTAATATTCTGTGGTGAAACGGGAAGTATAAACAGTGCTTCCGTGGCATGCTGCCAGGGACAGCTGTCCCAAGAGCACCGGCAGCTGTCGGAGCTGGCTAGTTTCCTTCAAACAACTGACAGACGTGGCTACCTAGGAGTAGGCATCGCAGGTCATGTTCCCAAAATGAATGACACGACCCTGTCACTTCCAGGAAAACAAGTGGTGGTGTTTGCTGCCAGTGACACTTGTACTTTCAACAAAAATTACACTTTTAGAAAATGTTTATCGACTGCTGTGAGTCTGGCAACTTCCCAGTCCTTCTGATGAGGTCACTGGAGATACTAACAAATGTAAGCTTTTGTTTTGTTTTTTGTTTGTTTGTTTTACACACTGGTGTCTACATTTGGAACTGCTCCAGAACTCAGTGAGCCAAGACTTTCCAAATGGCCAGCAGTGGTGTGAATGTTTGTGTCCCACAAATTCATGGGATGAAACCCTAACCCCAAGGTAACGGTATTAGGAGGGGCCCTTGGAGAGGTATTGAGGGTGAGGCCCTCACGAACAGGGTCAGGGCCCTCATAAAAGAGACCCCAGAGAGCTCCCTTGTCCCATCCACCATGAGAGGACACGGTGAGAAGACGCCATCTATGAGCCAGACATGGGGTCCTCACTAGACACCCAATTAGCTGGCACCTTGCCCTTGGGCTTCCCAGTCTCTAGAACTGTGAGAAACCAATGTCTGTTGTTTATAAGCCACCCAGTCCAGGTATACTCTTACAGTGGCCAATGGACTAAGATGATGATACTACAAAATCAAGCATGGGTACAAGATCTGTTCAAAGTGCAGGACAGACCAGTGGATTTTAAGGCAATGGTAGAAAAGGTCCATTGCTATGTGTCAGAGGCCACCACGTGACAGCCTTTGGAGTGTGGGTCCGGTGATGTGCAAAGGCTGTTAGAACGCCACTCCCTTTTCCATCCAAGTCAGTCGGCCAACGTCTTCAAGGGCTTCAATCGAACCTCTTGCCATGGAGTGAGTGCAAAACAGCACGACTCCAGATGGCTCTGTTTAAACAATTAAGACCGTGATGCAAAATGATGCCACTCTTCTTAGTACATTCTGTCTTGGAAATAGTTTGTTTCTTTGCTGTGACTTCTGATATTTTTGTTTCAAAAGTGTTCATAATTACTCACTGACCAACTTTATGATGGCTGCTTTAAAATCCTCATCAGGGACTGGGGATAGAGCTCAGTGGTAGTGTTTGCCCACCAGCCCAAGGCCCTGCATTCGATCCTCAACACCAAAGATAAAAGTAAAACACAGAAAACCCTTGTCAGACAACTCCAATCCCTGTCACCACCTCAGTGGTGGAGACTGTCAAATACCTTTTTTCACTCAAAATCTCAATGAGTTGAGACTTCTCTGATCCTGGGCATTCTTGGTGACTTTTAACTATATCCTAGACCTTTGGGGTATTATGTTGTGAGACAATAGGCCTTATTTACCCTGTTCTGCGGGCCTCTGCTAACCCTATGCCTGGGAGGAGCAGAGGCTGCCGCTCTTTGCTGCTGAGTAGGGTGGGGGCTCACGCCCCTGCTCTCTGCTGACGTGGTGGGAGGGACCCGCACACTTGTCCGTGAAGCACAGCACTAGAGCGACGCAGATACTGTCAGAAAGAGTTCTACCCTGGCGGGCTGTCCGCACCTTTCCTAGGTTCCTTGGGGCTTTTTCGGCTACCTGTAGGCGTTTCCAGGTTTGGGGCTTCCTAGGCACCCTGTCCCAGACAGACAGGCGGCAAAAAGGGAAACCACTGCACCTGACCCCGAGTCCCAGCCCCTTCTCTCCACCCCTCAGAGCCACGTGGGTGTAACTGTCTTTAGCAGAAGGAACGGAGAAATCTGCATGCTTCATCTGGTCTGGAACTAGAAATCTTCTATAATTTTTAAAAATGCAAAGGGGGGGAGTACTAAGACCAAAAGGATGGTGACCTCAGCTCCCTAACTGGCTTACGCTGATTTCCAAGGGGAAGTCACCTCCATAATGGCCGAATCTTCTCCCCTCACACCACAGAAAGCCTTAGCTACTGCCCAAATCTACATGAAGCTAGAATGTTTTAGGACAGGGGACAGGCCACATCTTATGACTGAAACAGAATGCAAAATCGCTCAATTGTTATTGTTCCACTCATTTAAGAAAAAAAAGCATATCAAACATTTAACCATATACAGAACACCTCCCTCTACATGGACAGGGTGAAAGTCCAGCCAATGTTTATTTAAATCTGTCTGCATCAACCCAGAAGGAACAATTAACCAAGCTGCCTCCGATTCTTTTGCTCCCTATACCAGATACATCCTAACTCCCACTCATTCCTCAAAAGGTTTGGGAAGAAAGACGTGAAATTAAGCAACAGAGAGTCATCAAGCTTTAGTTTTAAAACAGTAGTGATAGGAAATTAAACTTACGTTATTGGCAAACACTCGAAGGTCAAGTGCTACTGCATACATGACAGGGAGAGCCCTGCGGGCAAAAAGCAGATGTGTGTGAAGAGACCAGAGGGCACGACTTCATCACAGGGTGGGAACAACACTGATGCCAGGCTGTTCTCCAGAACAGGGGTCCACACATCCCCAAACCTGGTGCCAGGCAGGCTGCAGTCCAGGATACCCACTACTGGCTCCACCCCACTGCCCAGACCCTAGTCAGGGCCTGGCCCCTGGTCTAGCTGGGGACTCTCAGGACATCACCCTCCCCTCATCTCCCACCACCAGGGAAACAGCTCCATTTAAAAACATGTGGTTCAGCCAGGTGTGGTGGCACACACTTGTAATCCCAGTACTTGGGAGGTTGAGACAGGAGGATCTGGGTTCGCGGCCAGCCTCAGCTACTTAGTGAGGCCCTCCGAAACTTAGTGAGACCCTGTTTCAAAATAAAGAATAAAAAATAGGGCTGGGGGTGTAGCTTGGAGGTAGAATGCCCCTGGGTTCAATCCCCAGTACCGAAAAAAAAATTTTTCTAAAAAGAGGTGGCTCGATAAAATTTCCTAACAGGAACTAGACTATGTAACAGACATGAGGTAATAGAACAGCCTTCTGTACACCCAGCTGGGAACCCTGGGCTTCCTTCATGTATAAGCTAAGTCCTCACTTAGAAAGAAAGAGGGCTGGGTTGCTTGTTTTTAAAGGCCTTCAGCCATTTTAGTACAAACAGAACTTATTTATTTATAGTTTCTTAATAAATCATAAATCAAAGTTAAAAATTAGTTTGTCATCTGGGCATGGTGGTGCGTGCTTGTAATCCCAGTACTTTGGGAGGCTGAGACAGGAGGATGCAGTTTGGAGGACAGCCTCAGCAAGTAGTGAGACTCTCATCAACCTAGTGAGACCCTGTTTTAAAATAAAAATAAAATAGGATTGGGGGTGTAGCTTGGAGGTAGAATGCCCCCTGGATTCAATCCCCAGTATCACACACAAAAAAATTAGTTTGTCAAAGAATTTAAAATGCCAGGCATGGTGGCACACTCCTAGTACTTAGGAGGCTGAGACAGGAGGATTGCAGGTTAGAGGACAGCCTCAGCAACTTAGTGAGGCTCTCGGCAACTTAGTGAGACTCTTTTTCAAAATAAAAAATAAAATAGGGCTAGGGATGTAGCTCAGAGGTAGAAACCCTCTGGGTTCAATCCCCAATGTAAAAAAAATGAATTTAAAATAACCCAATTATTATGTTTATCACCCCCAATTAACTGTAATGGGTCTAACTTTTTATACAAAGTTTAAAACCAAAAGTAAGCCAGGCACGGTGGTACACACCTGTGAGCCCAGTACTTGAGAGACTAAGGCAGAAAGATTGTAGGGTCGAAGAAAGCCCCAGCAACTTAGTGAGACCCTTAGCAATTTAGCAAGACCCTGTTTCAAAATAAAAAATAAAATAAGGCAGGGTGTGTAGCTTGGAGGTAGAATGCCTCTGGGTTTAATCTACAGTACAAAACAAAAAAGTAAGGGCTGGGGACGTAGCTCAGTGGTAGAACGCTTGCCCAGCATGGGAAAGCCCTGGGCTCTACTCCCAGCACCGCCAAAAAACAAACAAAAAGTAAGCTAAAAATGGACAAATGAAGGAAAACATGGTATTTAATAAATATTTGAGGACATGGAAGTACTGAAATAAAATAATACTTAATACAGAAATGCTGCAAATAATCCGGCTGACCTGCCACTTAGTTTACATAGACTATTATAACTCTATTACCCATGTTGGCATCAGATGTCAACAGACTGAGAGTAAATAGCCATAAAGAAAGCACAAAGCCTAATTAATTAATTTATTTTTGTGGCACTGGGGATTGAACCCAGGGGCATTCTACCTCCGAGCTACACCCCCAGTCCGATTTTATTTTTATTTTAAAACAGGGTCTCGCTAGGTTGATGGGAGTCTCACTACTTACTGAGACTGTCCTCGAACCTGGGATCTTCCTGTCTCAGCCTCCCAAGTACCAGGATTACAGGTGTGCACCACCAGGCCCGGCTACGCCTATTTATTTTAAACAAATGTTTTGAAAGCTTTGTTAAAAAAAAAATGTTATGGGGGGGAGGGACACCAAGAGCTGTGTGCATGTATGTTAACACCAAACTGATACTCATTGTGATGTGAGACTACAATGCACCAATAAAAACATAAAAAAATGTTATTTACTAATTTCTAGCTGTTTCTGTTCATACTTACCAGTTTTCTTCTTTGTGGGCCTGAAATGCCCGCAGGAATGATGTGCTACGTTAAGGAAGGTATGACATACAAAATTCAACAAAGCTACATGTGGCAAAAATAAAGAATACAGAGGAGTCTAAATTTTAGAGTACAGCTCACCCTTTAGAAGATTCTATGGCATAACCGTAGTAAGAAAAAAAGTTATGAGCCCACATTACAAACATCTATGTATCGTTAGGTCTAAGTATACTAAATATATTTGTTTCATACATACATTCTCCAAAGTAAGAAAGACTTTTTAATGAGATTTTCTGAAATTTTGCTTTTTTTCTCTAAGCTCAGATGGTCACAGTTAATATTTTAGTGTTTCAGAATCTGTAATATAAAGTTTATTGACTCTTGAATTATTGGGTGTATTTAAACAAGGTTTTTTTTATAAAGCAAACTAAAACCTAGGGATATATACAAACACTTAGGAATCTCATTGAGGACCTTAACTATAAGGTATCATTTAAATAAGTCAGTAAGATGTTGGGTAGATGAAGGTCTGAGTAACCACATGTAATCACAGGATGTGTCTGAGTCCATCCCAGCCGCAATCGCAGACTTCTGATTTCACCAAGAGGACTTGACCATCCCTTGGGACTGTACCCAATGCCTTAAAGACAACAAAATATTATTCTTCTCAACAGAATTAAATACAATACCTCCTCTCAACCAGTGCCTCTTCCTTACTCTGCAGGTCACTGAATGAGTCTTAAAACCCATGGCTAAATGTAGGTTCCCAAGTGAAAGAGCCAGAATGAGTCTCCCCTCCAAAACATTTTAGTTCCTTCTAAATCACGGGTTTGAGCAACTGGCCCAGTGTTTCAAGATCCTGAGCCCCAATAACCCACTGTACCTGTAATATGCTGCACAGCTACACACACAAAAGATATTGGACTATCACTGTCTGGCACTTGTATGCCTCTATGAAGTCATGGTTCCCCACCGCGTAGGTACACCTGGAAGAGAGACATTGGGCCTGAGGACAGTGGCCTCAGAAAGGGCATTTACTTGATGGAACCTGATGCCAGCCATGTAGGCCACACAGCTCAGTTCTGCCACCAACACCCCACCTCTCCGCCTCCAGGAAGGACAGCTGCACCCCTGCTTGGCAGATCAGGAAAGGTGGAAGGAAGAAACACACAATGACCACCGAACCAAGGCAGGCTGCTGTGAGGTGAACCCTCAGGAAGCCCCAGAAGGGAACAGGTGCAGCAGCCGCGAGCAACACGGACTGATGAGACCCCATGGCCTGTCCACCTGTCCACTGACGCGGACGCTCTGCTAATTCCCTCTGACAGTCAGTATTACTTCACCACCAAATCGGGAACCCCACCGCACCCTGCACAGAGCTAGGAAACCATGGGCGCCTCACACTGCCAGGGACACAGCGGAACCCCAACTCTTCCAAAGACCTGGCGGTATTTATAGGGTTTCCCTGCTCACAGACCCCACTCTGCTCCTACTCCCACACTGTTCTGAAACATGACAGGCAGGCAGGAGGATAATCAAATCCACCAAGCTCTGCCTGAATTGGTGCTCTGGACACGGAGCGGATACAAAGTGTCAATAAAGAGCAGTATTTTATTTGCTCAATTCCAGTTTCTTTCCCAGCAAGGCAAAGAGGTTAAAAAACAGACATGTTTCCATGAAAAAAAAAACAAGTCCTCAGCCAGGCTCCACCCCTCCCAGTGAAAGGCCACTGTTCAGTCAGTGTGGTAGGTATCAAGTGAGGCTTCAGGGCACGGCACAACAGACACACAGTCTTCACAGGCTTCACCCAACTGAGACTACAAATGCACTTTCCTACTTTTTCAGAGTCAATTATTCACTGCTTCGAGCAAATATGCTGCAAGATAAAATCCCTAGTGAGTCCAGCAATTCCCAGCTGTGTTTGTTCTTCCCCGCCAATAGCTTACCTTAAATGAGCTGCAAACATTTCATCATAAGGGGGTTCCAAAACTTGCTGACATTTCTCTTCTGGAGAGGCCATCTAATTTATAAGAAGGAAAATGGCAAAATAAAATTAATGGGGACAGAAAGGATGCAATGTATGGGAAGTGATTTAGACAAACTTTCAGAAAGTCGCAATTCACAGCAGTACTTTACATTTTAGCACTTTTAAATAAAGGGTTCATTACTTCAACAATAGTTATCAGCATCTCAGGGGAACAAGAAGCCATGAACACAATTTAGCTTTGACTACCACAGGCCAGGAAATAGTCTTGGCATTTTCACAGATATTTTAGTATTTAATAACCAGTCAGTCGAGAGCTATTTATTAAGCAACTGCTATGGGTTTAATAAACAAGGCCTATAGCCCCTCCATGAATGATGTCCAACAGGTCAGAGACAGTGCCCTGTGAGGGATCACTCCTGGAGAGAGTGGCTGATGGGCATGTGTACCTTTCCCTTCCTCCTAATGGCTACATTTAGACACTCTGAACACCAGGACAAGTGATGGTTAATTTTCCATGTCCACTTGACTGACCATAGGGCATCCAGACTGAGTATGATTCCTGGGTGTCTGGATGAGACTAGCATTCGAACTGACCGGTGGGCTTTGTACAGCAGATGACCCTCCCCACGCAGTGGGCACCAGCCAAGCTGGTGGGGGCCTAACGAGCACATGAGGTGGAGGAGAGAGGACATGCCCCTTTGGCTCCTGCCTGCCTGCCTAAGTCCCAGCCCTCGGGCTGCGTCTACATCATCAGCCCCGGGCTCTCAGGCCTCTGGACTTGGACTCAACTGCTCTCCTAGGGCTCTGGCTTGCAGGCACCAGCTCGGGGGATGGCTCAGCCCCTACAACCACATCACCCAACCCCTTGTGATAATCTCTCCATGTATGTTTCTACTGGTTCTGTTTCCCTACAGAACCCAAACACATAATAGATTATAATAGAGTGAATTAAAAGAAAAAAGGAATCAGTGAGTCCTCACTGATGCAATAATATATGTGCATATGTGTGCATATTTACACATATAAAGGTGGGAAGGAAGAGTGACACTATCAGAAAAATCACCATTCTATAGTCCCTGGAAACAGCTGCCGCAGATGGTGGCGGCCAGTGACGGGACCATCAGGTGAAATATTAATGGGGAACTTTACAGACAGACAGATGTGGGTCCCCTGAGGTACTGTGTGATATGAAGTACACAGCATCAACAGTAGAGTGCTCTAGCCAAGGAAGCTGAATCTTATCAAGTCTATGGCACTAAATCCATTTACAGCATTGGCTTCCAACACTATCTACCCCTCAGAATCACCCAGGGAACTCTCTGTCATGAAAAAACACCTGCTGTGCCAGGCGTGGTGGCACACGCTTGTAATCCCAGTACTTAGGAGGCCGAGACATGAGGATTGCAGTTTCGCGCCAGCCTCAGCTACTTAGTGAGGCCCTCCGCAACTTAGTGAGACCCTGCTTCAAAATAAAGAATTAAAAATAGGGTTGGGGATGTAGCTTGGAGATAGAATGCCCATGAGTTCAATCTCTGGTACCAAAAAACAACAACAACAAAAAACCCTGCTGCTACCCCAGAGACTGACTTGCTTGGTCTGAGTTGCAGTCTATAGAATACCAAATATAATTACCAGAGGTAAGCCCCATTTTTCTTCCAAAAGGGACTTTGCTTCCCAATAGGAAGATACTGCAATATATATAACAGGGATCAGTGAGGACATAGAGCTTTACAAAATGTCAACAATATTTTCTTCAGAAAATGCTGCTTGGGGGTGTGGTGGCGCATGCTTGTAATCTCAGTACTTGGGAGGCGGAGACCGGAGGATCCAGGTTCGTGGCCAGCCTCACCTACTTAGTGAGGCCCTCTGCAACTTCGTGAGACCCGGTTTCAAAATAAAGTATAAAATATAGGGCCGGGGATGTAGCTCGGAGGTAAAAACGCCCGTGGGTTCCCCAGTACTACAAAAAAAAAATGCTGCTTGGCTATCACTTCCATTCTAAATCAAGGGTGCTTGTGTTTTCATGCCGGGGTCGGCCAGTGCTCTTCATAGCAGATAGAGTTCAGGCTTTGCCAGCCCTGGACCTCTGCAGGCCTAGCCGCCTGTGCCTCTGGCAAGAAAGTTGCCAAAACACTACAGGAGCAGCCAAGGCTCTGTCCCAACCAGCCGAGTGACACTAAGGCCAGGACTTGGTCTGCAGGCCGGCGTTTGAGTGAGAACGTAAAGAGAGACACCTGGGCCCATGATGGCGCGTGGGCTTTGGAGGACAGACAGATCTGGACAGAGCCTAAGCTCCACACCTCTCCCTAGATGACCTCGGTCGTCACTCAGTTCTCTACACCTCAGAGAGCTGGGCAGGAACTACGTGCAGGGAGATGAGGTGAAACGCTCAGAAAACAAACGGGACGACATAAACCAGACAGGAACCCTGTCAGTTAAGGGAGAGCGGCAACAGTAGTGCTGTTCTATTCAAACACTCGGCTTCTCTTGAGACCTGGCCGCGCACAGCCCTTTGCTCACCTGCAGCCGTGGGTTTGCAACATGAGGGTGCTTGAAAGATACCAGTTCTGCACAAGATGCTCCATCTCTGGTATCGATTGCTTCGTAGACCTGAAACATGTCAAAGGGGAAACCTAAGTAGACAGAAAAGCATTCTCTTGTAATAGGGCCTAAACGATACATTGCACACCACTAAAATCAATTTCCCCCTACTGAAAGAGTTCAAAACATAAAATGTTAACACTTTAGCCAGTAAATAAGAACTTCACTTCAAAATGGGATTTCTTCAGAGGCAAGAAAACAGGTAAAGCAGAATAAGTCAGTGGTTGACTATTTGGTTACTAACGAAGGTGAGCTATTCTAGTTTTTCCTGGTAACGTTAAGAATATATTTGAAAATTCACTTATATAGCTTATGAAAAAAAAAACAGTTTAAAAGCAGGGTGCAGTGGCATGCACCTGTAGTTCCAGTCCTAGAGAGGCTGAAGTGGGGAGGATGCTTAAGCCAAAGCTCAGAAGTTGGAGGCCAGCCTGGGCAACACAACAAAACTCCATCTCAAAAAAAAAAAAAAATCAGTTTAAAACCTACATGTATCAGCTGGGCATGGTGACACACGTCTGTAGCCCCAACTACGGGGGAGGCTAAAGCAGGACTGCAAGCTCAAGGCCAGCCTGGGGAACCTAGTGAGACCCTGTTTCAAAATAAAAATTTTAAAAAGGGCTGGGGGGTGTAGCTGAATGGTAGAAAACTTGCCTAGCATGTGAGAGGGCCTAGGTTTGATCCCCAGCACTCATTAAAAACAACAACAAAAACCACATATATCCAAAATTCAAAAGGGTTTCTACTCAACTTCAACATAAAATAAAAAGGAAATGGGATGGCTTTATTATCCTTAAATCACACTATATATACAGCTTTGTGCTTTGCTTTTTTTCAATTATATGACTAGAATTTTTTGTGACATTTGTACAATGGTAAACTGCCTGCTATCAAAGAAAATGAAATGGCTCTATATGTAATAACACAAGTAAACTCTACAATATGCTTACTGTGCATGTCTTGGCCTGGGAGAAAAAAGAAGAGAAACCCACACACATGGTGTAGGCAAAGGCACAACGCAGGGTCCACCAACGCCAGCTGATTGCTGGGGACTTGGGGACAGGGAAGATGTACTTCATATACCTCCACTTGGCATCAGAGGCCTGCGTCACTACAAACATGTTACAATTAGAAAACCAAATAAGCACAGGGTGTGGTGGTGCATGCCAGTAATCTGAGTACTTGGGAGGTTGAGACAGGAGGATTGCAGGTTCGAGGACAGCCTCAACAAGTAGTGAGACTCTCATCAACCTAGCGAGACCCTGTTTCAAAATAAAATAATAAAATAGGGCCAGGGGGTGTAGCTCAGAGGTAGAATGCCCCTTGGTTCAATCACCTACACCACAAAAAAAAAAAAAAAACCTAAAAAACAGGACATCCAAGTTGAGAGCCCCAAAGCTATCCCTACCTGAGGTCTTAAGGCACACTGCCTCTTACAAGGCTCTCTGGTTATAATGCATCGTCTTTCTATCATTCTTCCATTCGTGCCCTGGTATAGCCTAAGAGCCTGAGGACACACTTTGCTCTAGTTAAGGTCAGCAATTCTGGCTGCTGGTCACACTTGAGCATAACATTCTGAAGGTGTCCAAGGCCTCCGGAGATCTCTGGAGGAAACCTATGGGTGGCTAAGTCATAGGACTAGAGCAAGCATTATAAAACCAAAGCATATCTCTGATGGCTGAAAATACTAGGAACATAGGTCATCCAGGTCTAGACACCAGGTCCCTCCAATAAGCAGTATAGGTGTTCCCTGGAGATGGCAGGATAGTGTGTCATGACACCCCTAGGTGGTCCTTCGAGATGGCAGGATGCAATGTGTCTTGACACCTTCCTAGGCAGTCCTTGGAGATGGCAGGATGCAGTATGCTTTGACACCTTCCTAGAAAGTCCTTGGCGATGGTAGGATGCAGTGCGCTTTGACACTTTCCTAGATAGTCCCTGGAGATTGTAGGATGCAGTGCGCTTTGACACTTTCCTAGATAGTCCTTGGAGATGGTAGGATGTACTCATTTGCTTGGTCCCCCAAAAGGCTCAGAAGCAATGACTCTCCAGAATAACAAGCACACCTGGCACTCAGATTTCTATATTCTAAATTCCAGAGCTCCTTAGAGAAAGGACTCCAGGACAGGGAGAAAACTAGGTAAACCTGAAAGAGATACTGTGCCAGAAAGAACTCAATAGATTCAAAAGCCACAGAAACCAGCATAAGAGACTCTGGGACAATTTGAGCTTTTTTTTTTTTTTTTGCAGAACTGGGGGTTGAACCCAGGGGCATTCTACCTCTGAGCTACACCCCCAGCCCTATTTTTTTTTTAATTCTTTACTTTGAAACAGGATCTCACTAAGTTGTGGAGGCCTCACTAAGTAGCTGAGACTGTTCTGGAACCTGCAATCCTCCTGTCTCAGCCTCCCAAGTACTGGGATTACAAGTGTGCGCCGCCACACCTGGCTCAATTTGAGCTTTAAAAAGAGTAATGATGATAATAGAGTGTAACATGGCATTAAAAATAACCCATAATGATTTTTTGAAAGGGTATAGAGGAGCTAGGCATGGTGGTACATGCCTGTAATACCAGCAACTTGGGAGGCTCACAAGTTCAAGGCTGGCCTCCACAATTTAGTGAGATCCTGTCTCAAAATTTTAAAAAATTCTTAAAAGGACTGGGGATATAGTGGTAGAGCACCCCTGGGTTTCATCCCCAGTACGACAAAATAGTAATAATAATAACAATAATAAGATCAGCCCTCAGAGAGATGCTAAGAGTGATGAAGAAATCCACTGTGAGCTGGGCGTGGTGGCTCACGTTTGTAATCCTAGTACTTGGGAGGCTGAGACCGGAGGATCCGTGTTTGCAGCTAGCCTCAGCTACTTAGTGAGGCCTTCCGCAACTTAGTGAGACCCTGTTTCAAAATAAAGAATAACAAATAGGGCTGGAGGTATAGCTTGGAGGTAGAATTCCCCAGGGTTCAATCCCAATACCACAAAAAAAAAAAGGAAGTCCACTGTGGAGGAGAAGTGTATGCAAACTGACCTTCTTCTAAGAAAAATTACAGTTTTAAAAAGTAGAGCACATGGGAAAGAAAATGTGATGTAAGTTCATTCAACCCAAGCCTTTAAACTGGCATCTGTTGAAGCCCAGAGCACAGAACAAAATGGTCTACACAGTGAAGAGACCTCTTGGCCATGATCTCTATCAGGAGACTCCCCCTCTTGACCTCTGACACCCTATAGGCAGTCCTGGGACTGCACAGTGTGACCAGCTGGTTGCCCTCTACATGAGTCCTTTTTTGGGGCTCTTTCTGCACCTGGTTACCTTGAGAAATGGAGTAATGTCTCTTCCTCTGCTCGACCCTACACAAGAAGCAGAACTGTTCACTGCTTGCTGTAAAACTGGTGCATTCTCCAAGCTCAGTATTTCCCTCTCCATAACATGTGCAGGCACCAATCTGGGCCACTGCATCACCCTGTGGGACTGGGGGTCCCAGGAGCCAGTACAAACATACCACACTGAATAACAAGGCCCTTGGTCTTTGGCTCAAGCATCTGTGAAAGAGAAGCAAGTCCTGGCAGCTACTGGGAAGTCGTTCAGAAAACATGGAGAAGGAAGTCATTCCACTGATCATAGGTAGCTGCGACCGAAGCTACTGTCAAGGTACTGAAATGAGGGAAGGTTACTTGGCCAACAAGGTCACTGAGATCCAAGCATTATATTCCAGGGAACAATATCTTGGAAAAGCTGAGTGTTAAGAATGTAGACTCCAAGCCGGGCATGGTGGCGCATGCTTGTAATCCCAGTACTTTGGGAGGAGGAGACCGGAGGATCCAGGTTCGTGGCCAGCCTCAGCTCTGTGTTTCTCTCCTCTCTCTCTCTCTCTCTCTCTCTCTCTCTCTCTCCCCTTAGTGAGGCCCTCCACAACTTCGTGAAACCCGGTTTCAAAATAAAGTATAAAAAATAGGGCCGGGGGTGTAGCGCGGAGGTAGAACGCCCCTGCGTTCAATCCCCGGTACTGCAAAAAAAAAAAAAAAAAAAAAGAATGTAGACTCCGGAGCCAGAACATATCCGAGTCTCAGCTGTGCCACTTCAAACCCAGGAGACTTGGATCAGTCACTTACCCTGCCCTGCAAAGTGGGGCTTGTGATGGTCCTACCTCACAGAATACTACTAAACACAACAGTGCCTGCCACTTGGGAAACACTGAATAAGCACTAACCATTTCTTCTTGGTCTCATCATCACCTCCAACTATTCTCACTGCATGAGACACAGGAAAGGATTCCCAAAGTGCTCCTCTGAGAACACATGGCCAAAAGGAGAGCTGCTTTGATGAAACAGAGGAAAAATAAAAATGAATTTTAGTCCAGCATGAATAACTACTGCTCACTACTGTCAGAGCGCTGGCCAATTACTGAACATTCCTGCCCACAATTCTCGCTGGGCTTCCCCCATCAGCCTCTGTTAATCCCGCCAATACATCTCCTGAACCAGAATGCAAAGATAAGAAAAGACAAAACCAACAGCCTCGTGAAGCTCAAGTTTAGAGCGAGGGGGAAAAAAAACAAAACAGATCAAGATGATGTCATGTAACTGCTATTAAAATGATACACAGAGATAAGGCTTCTCTCTAATGGGCCATCAGGAAAGGCCTCTCTGCAGTCATAGATATGGCGAACAACACGGACTGCTCCCCCAATTAATCAAGTCCTTTCCCTTTCTTTAAGCTGGCAGAGCCCAGCTCCAGGGACATAGGCTCAAAATGGCAATGTTTACTTTCCCAGCTTCCCTTGCAGCTAGGGGTGACCCAGTTCTAGTCAATGAGATGTTAGGGGTGGGGATGGGATTTCTGGAAGTATTTCCTTCCCTCAGGACAACAGACGAGTGTCAGGAAAGCATATTCTTCCTTTACTGTTTGTTTTGTTTTGTTTTTGTGGTACTGGGGATGGAACCCAGGTGCATTCTACCTCCTAGCTACACCCCCAGCCCTATTTTATTCTTTTTTTTTTTAATTTTGAAACAGGGTCTCACTAAGTTGCAGAGGACCTCACTAAGTTGCTGAGACTGACCACGAACCTGCAATCTTCCTGTCTCAACCTCCCAAGTACTGGGGTTACAAGGGTGTGCCACCACACCCGGCTTCCCTTACTGTTTTCAAATGCTGACCATGGGAGGATGCTTGAAATTGCTGCAGCCATACAATGACTGAAGGGAGACATCACCAAAACTCCAGATGGCAGAGCAGAGGTGGAAAAAGCCTGGGTCCTCGATGACAAGACTAGGTGTTGAATGAAGAGTCATAAATGGCCGAGAACAGGTAGTATAATAAATCAGAAAGTTCAACACACTTTCCTGAGAAACAGCCCATCACACTGCCTCTTGTATCAAGCGACCATGGGATTCATCCTACATTTATCAACAGTACCCTGGCATAGGTTAGTGGAGAGAACGTAAGCTCTGAATCCAGAAACACCTGTGTTTGACTGCGATTCTGCCATTTACACCCGTATGAGCAAAACCCCGGGAATACACAACTACCACAAGATACGAAGTGTGCGATGTCCTAACACAGTGTGCTATACACAATGGCTCCGACCAGCGGCTTTAATCAGACCTCAGTAGAGCCTCGCCCTTGCCCCAGTCTCAAGTCATCCTTCTTCTCCACCAGCATCTATCAGAAGCAACTCTGGGCCGGGTCCTTCCGGCGCGGGGCGCACTGCACCTGGAGGGTAGCGCCCGAGTGCGGTGCCCGCGCGCCCAAACCGC
>PVJS01033678.1:0-15305 GCA_004027185.1 Glis glis
GAGAGAGAGAGAGAGAGAGAGAGAGAGAGAGAGGGAGGAGAGAGAGAGGAGAGAGAGAGTGTGCGTGCACGTGCACGCGCGCTGAGGCTGGCCGCGAACCCGGATCCTCCGGTCTCCGCCTCCCAAAGTACTGGGATTACAAGCGTGCGCCACCACGCCCGGCTCCTATATGCCATTACTTTTAAGATTTAACCTTTCAGTAACAATACCTGAAAACTGAAGGTATTTAGCAGGCATTAACTCCTTGGGGAATCTTGAGCTCTAATTTTGCCACCCTCGTACTGCTAAACTGCTGAACTCTACCTTTATGTTTCTAGTTTCTTTGCTGCACTTTTAGGCTTTATTTATTGTCTTTTCATCTTATGTCATTTAGAAACTGGCAAATGCTTCAAGGGGAAAATAGTGCAAACTGTTGAGATCTCCTTTCTGTTTCTCTTTTTTATTTTTTAAACTAGAAAGTCCCTTAAGTCCTGAAAATGCTTTTGAAGAGTCATACTCCAATTTTGTCTCTTCAATTTGTGAGAATGCTAAAAGCTCCGCACCACTTAGCAATCACCCAATAAGCCAGACCCAGTGGCACACACCTCTAATCCTAGCCACCTGGGAGGCTGAGGTGGAAGGTTCATAAGTTTGAGGCCAACCTAGGCAACTTAGCCAGGTCCTTTCTTAAAATAAAATTTTAAAAAGGACTGGGATGTAGCTCAGTGGTAGAATTCTTGCCTAGCATTCATGAGGCCCTGGGTTCAATTTCCAGTACTACACAGATAACATGCACGCACGCACACACACACACACACACACACACATGCACACTACCACCACCACCACCACCACCACCACCACCACCATCATCATCATCTAATAATTTAAGGAGAAAATAGTAGAAATGTGGAGAATGTCAGAATTATCTCAGTGATGTGGACTAAATGTTCATGTCTCCCCCAAATTCATATGTTGAACTCCTAACCCCAAGGTGATGGTATTATGAAGTGGGACCTTCTGGGAGCAGAAGGTGATTAGGTCTTGGAGGTAGAGCCCTTATGGATGGGACTAGTGTCCTTATTAAAGAAGCCCTAAAGAGCTGCCTTGCCTCTTCCACCATGGGAGGACATGCTGGAAGGTGCAATCTATAAAGAGGAAACAGGCCCTCACAAGACACCAAAGCTGTTGGCATGTTTTTCTTGGACTTCCCAGCCTACAGAACTATAAAAAAGAAATTCCTGTTGTCTATATGCAACCCAGTTAATGGCATTTTCTTACAGCAGCCCAAACAGACTAAGATGCTCAATAAATTTTCCTTTTATCTGAGATCTTGCCCATTAAAATTATTGGTGCCTTTTATACTCTTAGAGTTCTTTCAACCACTTTTAAAAAATAAACCTAGCTATCGTTGTTATCTCAGAGAGAATATTCATTTGAATACATGCTAGCACATGATAATGGGAAGCAGAAGTCATCCAAGCCTGTGTAATCTAAATATTTGTTTCCATTAGGACTATTATAATTGGAGCATAGGTTTTTTTAGTATATTTTCACTGTTTTCCTTTGTCCAGTTTCCTTGGTTCAAATCTTCCTTATTAGATTTTTTTCTTATAGTATTACTCTTTAGACCAAAGCTGGGTTAAGATCCTTAGCATTTTTAGATATAGAAAAGTTGGCCTTCTTCTCCCCCACCCCCAAGAAATTAAAAATAAAAAACTCTAAAATGTAAAATAAATGTAAGAAAAATTCAATGGGATATACACACAATGGAATTCTACTCAGCCATAAAGAAGAACAAAATTATGTCATTTGCAGGAAAATGGATGGAACTAGAGAATATTATGCTAAGTGAGATTAGCCAGTCACAGAAAGTGAAGGGCCATATGTTTTCCCTCATATATGGAAGACAGGGAGAAATAGGGATACAAGAGGGACTCCAGACAAAGGAGGAGAAAACCCAGTAGAGTGATGAAGGGGGTTTAGAGGAGGGGGAAGAGGGAGACTTGATGAAGGAAACACTTAAATTGATACTATGTACATATACAAAATTATCAATGTCAATCTTAATATCATGTGTGTGTGTGGAAGGGAAGGGTGTGGTTTGGGATCTGGGAGGAAGTTCACCAAGTGGTATGTCACATATGTCCCTATCACTCTGAACTTCATTAGGATGTGCGACTACAATTCACCAATAAAAGTGTGTGTGTGTGTGTGTGTTTAACTTATGGAGCAAGGCATCCTGAATGTAAATCTTGGCTTTGTGTGCCAGATAGGTAAGTTACTTAATCTCTCTGTGTTTTAATTTCTTCTGTTGTGAAATGTGGAAAACAATAATATCTAGGGTTATTATAGTAAATGATTTAGTGAATATACAGCACTTAGAACAAAGTTCCATATATAGTAGATACTCAATTAATGTCCGTTGATGTAAAGGATTATCCTGAATCAATAGCAATAGTCATAAAATATATCAGTATATAACTTATGTTTACTCATAAATATTTATGATCTTGTAAGGAGATGTTTGATTTACTTGCTCAATTTACTTAGCCACATTTATTGCTGGACGATTTTGTACTAATGCAATATTTTTGTTTTCTCTTTTTTCTTCCTTTGCCTTTTTTGAGGTTGGGATGGGTTAGGAAGAGCCTCTCTCTCCCCTGCTAGTAGGAAGGAAAAGGAATAATTTCTTTGTATTGTTCTGAATTTCTTTCCCCATAGTTGAGTCATTTAACATTGATTGAGCACTAGTTATGTCTGGGCTCTGTGCTAACCACAGGGTTGCAGAGATGAGTAAGAGTCTATTCTTTCCCTAGAGGTCTTCAATGACTTATCAGAGTCAGACAGATAAACAAGAAGTGACATACGCATTGAGCCTTGTGGCAGGTGTCAGCATTTTATAATACATTAACTTTATAATCCTCACAACAACCTTCCGGTGTAGGCACTGCAGCTCAGAGCCCTTTTGTAACTTGCCCAAGGTCCCGCCATGAAAGACATGAGATTTGAACCAAGTAGCTCCAAACACTAGGGCCAGGGCCTTCTCTCTAATGTTAAGACAGAGGAGGTAGCAGCATGTCTACTTAGAAACACTGGGAAAAGGCTGATTAGAATTGTCTACTTGTTGCCACCAACCACCTGTTAGTTCAGGTGTGTGAACCCAAGGCAGACTATTTGTGTAGTGTCATTTACCAGTTCTTTCTGGCAAAGTGGTCAGATTAATAGTAAGCAGCCCTGACATTTGTACGGCAAGCAAAAATATGGCGGAGAACTATTTTTGAGTGGTTTTTTTTTTTTGCGGTACCAGGGATTGAATCCAGGGGCATTCTACCTCTGAGCTACACCCCCGGCCCTATTTTTTATCCTTTATTTTGAAACCGGGTCTCATGAAGTTGCGGAGGGCCTCACTATGTAACTGAGGCTGGCCATGAACCCGAATCCTCTGGTCTCCACCTCCCAAGTACTGGGATTACAAGCGTGCGCCACCACGCCCGGCTTGAATGGGTATTTTTAAGTTCAGTGAATCATTTTCACTTACAAAAAATGAACTGCCATTTGGAAAATCCAGTGATATATATTCTCTTCCATGTGATAGGCTGTGATTGGAGCAGCACTCAGATGCACATCCTATAATACTTTCAAGTACCGTTGGATTAATTAGCCAAATTGGTGGAAACCTGAGCTCCAGAGAGATCTGCATTACAGCTTTAACCCTGCAGGAGACTGGTAGCTTCCCTATTTGGAAGAGGAATCTCTAAACCTGGGTGGTTTGCAAAAGGAAATTAGTGTTGGCAGGTTAGAAGCATGCTTTAGAAAAAAGGGTTACATGTATTTTACTCAGTAGTCAGTCCAGTGATTAGGTTAACGCATAATGGATTTCACAAGTCAGTATATAACAAAGTATACTTAGTAAAACTGAAAGAAAATTCACAATGAACATGTACTCATTTTTGCCAATTTTTAAATGAATCAATTTAAAGTCTTGAATTTTAGGGAATTTTAGAACTGAGAACTTCTTGATTTGGAGGACATCACCCATTGGCAGAGTGTGGCACTGCAGTTTGACTCTCTTGGATACTAAAGCTGCAAAAAGAGGGGGAAGAGTTGATCAGGCAGGCATGCATTTTGGAGCCAGAGAGATGATAAATCAGGCAGCTCAGAGAACCTGAGGTCCTGGAAGTCTATGTTTTCTCCACCCTCTTTCCATCCCCCCATTACCATGATGTGCACTTCTAAACAGAAAACCAGAATTATAAATGGAACAAATTGCAAATTTGTGAATTGTGGCTACTGCTGCAATCTATCCCTTATGAGGCATCCCCAGCCAACCTAGATGGACACGTTGGATTGAACTGTCCTCCAAGTGCATTCCCAACTATCATTAATCTGAAATTAAAGGGGGAGAGTTCTTTATAGTTCGGTTTTACTTTTGCAGTGCTACAGTTAATAGCATCAGGAAAATAACTTTTCAAATAAAAATCTATCTTTTCTCTTAATTGGGGCTAGGCTAGAAGAAAAAGAAGAATAGGAAGATTGTATGGCTAAGCAGTTTGATAATTATCCTTATTAAAGAAGCAATTTCTGATTCTAATGAAGACATTTCATTCTTTTACAGTGACACAAATGTAATCTTCCCAACAGCCTTAGTTACTATTTACATTTTATAGCACCCCAGAGCTCCTGGGTTTTTTATATGTATATCAGAAACTAGAATAGAAGTTCTGATAACCCTAGCACTTAAGGGTCCTTAGAGTTTTTAAAGCAATCTCTTATCCCCTGCCTTTTTACCCCTTTGTCCTTGGAATGGGTGCACATTTTTTAAATGCCTTGTTCAGAGTACTTTCCTGTGGGTTTCATTTAACTTTGTTTAATTGACTTCCCGTTAATTAAGAAGGAGACTTAACTAGGTCATGGTATGTGTGCAGTGTTAGAAGCAAGCGAGAGTGGTCCCATAGGAAATGAAGCTGCAGTTAGAAAACGGGTGGGGCTACTCTCTTATTCTACTCTCTGGGTTTTTATTGAACTTGGTTTTGTGGAACCCTAAACCATTTCCTCAAGGCTGAGCCCCACCAAGGGGGGTGGATCAGAGGATTTAAGAGGGAGATACTTGGTCCCTGCATGGCAGCTCCAGTGTTTTGTTTAATCATGAAGTTATTTTAAAGTAGCCCCGTTCTGAAACTCTCTTGGTCATCATTTTTGCATAGACATTTTACAACACACAAATCCTGAGTTTGTCTTACCAGCTTTCCACGTCCGACATGGTGTCAGGATCATTCCATCGCTGGCACGGTCTCAGCACCTCCATGTGGATTCTTATACAGTTTTTAAGACATCTTTTCTCCCAACTCCTCTTGTACGTCTATTTTTCTTCATTTGCTTACAAATAAATTTAATTTGCTAAGAAAACTACCTCTAGCATGAGAGAGAGGGTGGGGGAGAGATAGAGATAGAGATAGAGAGAGAGAGAGAGAGAGAGAGAGAGAGAGGGAAATGTTTCGTGTCAGTGATAGAGCGGTGGGAACTTCAGAGTGGCGTGCATTTTCCTGTAAGTAACTCTAAAGAAAATAGACTCGGAAGCCTTAAAGAGGAAAGTTGCAGGCACTTCTGAGTCACAACTTTGGGGGCTGAAGTTTTCAGGAGCTGTCCGTGATGGTTGTGCACTGTGTACACACACAAACATACACAGACACACACACACACACACACACACACACACACACACACCACAGTGACAGATGACCTATTGAAATAATTTCAGAGCCATTCTGTGGTTGCTACGACAACCAATGCTCTCTTGGCTTTCATCTGGCCATGTGACAGGGACTTTGACGTCAGCTAGAGGCAGAGTCTGCAGCTGAGTCCGCACAGTCAAAGGCTTGTGAGAATCTGGTGGATGCTGGACGGTGCTGCCGCCGCTACTGCTGTGACTGTTGCTTCCCGGGAGCGGTAGAGTATGGGCTATTGAATCCTGCCCTTCTTCTCTGTGAGGTAATTAGTTTCCTTTATAGACAAGAGTTAGATATTTTTATAGCTCATTGTGGTTTTCCCTTCTCTCTTAACCTCCTACAAGTTTGTGTTCATGAGCAATTATTGTCGTACCCGGCAAAGAATGTGAAGCAGCTCCCAGTCATGAATTTCGTGTGGTCTCTGGAATTTGGTTAAATTTGGATTAATGTTCTGTGAAGTAGGTTAAAATATAATCGCCTTTCTTGCTCAATACTTGCTAACATAACATTATTTAGAGGTACGGATTCTGCAGCTAGAGCCAAATATGCTCCCTTGAATTCCAGGAATCCTCCCTTCAGTCTTGCTTTGGATTGAAAAACTCCAGTATTGCCTTGCAATGCTGTAGCTAACTTTTCCTTTTTACAGTTGCTGCTGGGTTCTGAATCAGCAGAGAATAGTTTGGAATTTGTTTTCTATCTTGTTTGTCGCATTCATAATTAGCAACAACCAGGAACAGTGGGAAAGAACATTGTACTCTGAAAGTTGGGATTTTTCTTGTAAATAAGGCCTCTGAAAATACTATGGAAAACTGTCAACAGCTTCCTGTTTAGAGAAAAATAATCTAGAATATGCCAAGGAAGTTGGGGTGGAACCTTTATGTGTGTATAGGCAGTTGCTTCTTGGTTGTTAGAGCAAAGTGCACATTTTTATCTGTGAAGAGAATGGAATTGGATGATATTTTACTAAGGAGTCATGTAAGCTGTTTTTATTTTTTGATTAAAATAATTACCTAGAGAACGAAACAATAGTCCTGAAACTAAATGTATCATTGTTATAACAGAAACACAGATACAATTCAAACACAGATATAAATAGGCACTAAACATTTGCTCCAGATCTAGAAAGAATAATTTCATAACTGTGGCTAATAAGGATGTTTTATCTCTTTATTCTGATAGCACAATATCCTACAGATTGTTTTATTTGCATTGTTGTTAGTTCATTTCCTTCCCAAGTTTAGTAATTTTGGATTTTCTTTTATTGCATACAACTTGGGTTGTTTTGTAGCTTGTAATTGGAAGAAAATCTCTGGTACTGAAGTTAATGGAAGCCTAGATTTATAACTAGGTTGTAAATCTTACAAATTTAACAGGAAAAAATAGGCAAATGTTAGAGTACCACATGCAACATAGCTTGTATTTATGGAGGGGAAAAACCTGGTTTAACTCTATATATGAAGACTATATATTTGTGATGTGAATTATATCTGAATTCAATGCAAGAATATATTGTTTTTGTTTTTATATTATCAGTGTGAGAATTCTAATATTTATTTTATTCTTGTAGTTGAGAATTTTGAACAGAAGTTAGCTGCAGAGATAAGTGAATAATGGTGGTTATATCAATAATTTCTCAATAGCTTTCAATGAGTGGATATTCATTTAACTGGCTAGCATTTGATATGTCTATTTTTGGTCAGAGTCTCCATGGAGGATTTTCCAAAAGTCTCATGTGCTTACATTCAGAGAACATCTACTGAGACATCATCTCATTATTTAAGTGACCTTATAATTATAAAACCCAGAGGCCATATTCTTAATACCCCTAGAAATACGTTAATTTATATGTAACATTTCAATTGTTCATGGCTAGGGCCAGTTTGTGCTGTCATTTAAAAGTGCTGTCATTGATGGAGTACACTGTGATGCGTACTTCTTTACTCAAACTATGGTCTTATCGTGAGAGTTTTTCTTGGGACTCTCTATGTTTTTAATCAAAGTCGTAAGATGATTGCATTCAATGTCCTTAAAAGACAGACTGGATTTCAGCAGTATAATGTATAAGAGAACAACTCAGTGTTAATGGCAAAATATCAGTGATACATTTTAAAGAAAACAACCTATGCCACGAAAGCAGAGATGCTCTAAAGTTGGCAGGTCTTTTTTCTATGGCAAAAGAAGAAAAACATCTCATCAGAAACATCTACTTACAGCAGTGAGATGGTGTTGATTTCAAGGTCAAGTTTTTTTCAGCTTCAAAAGATGCTGGCAAGGAATGATTTACTCCAGAAATCTGGCTGTTGCATTATTAAATGATTTGTATATAGTTTCAGGGATTCTTAACCTTTTTAGTGCATGGACCTCTTTGGCAGTTTGGTGAGGCCTATAGACTCTTTCTAGAATGACATTTTAAAATGCATAAAATAAATCATGCAAGGTTACAAAGGAAACCACATTAATTAAAATACGTTAACCAAAGTTTTTAAAATTGTGATAAGTACTTTGTTAATAATCTACTATTACATAATACAAACTAGCAGTAGGTATAATAACTACATTAATTTGAAATAGTGGTGAGCATAAATGATATTCCGAGGTGGAGATGGTATACCTATGACAACTGTAATATGATGTGAAAATATCTGATTTCTCTTGGCAACATTATCACAAGTGCCATAGTTGGTGATGCACATTTTAATTGAAGGAAATACTAAGTTCAAGCCTGAAGTTGTAAAATAAAGATGTAACTTTTTCCCATCCAAGTTCACTGGGCACTCTTGAATTCTACCCATTCCTAAGTTAAATGATATGTGAGCCAGTGATGCTAAAAAGTTATAGAACCGCATTGGACAAAATCCATAACCTCATTTCCACATTCAGTTCTACCATATCTGATGTTATTCTCTGAAAGCACGAATTTCACCGTGTTCTCTATTTTCTGTGTGAAAAGGATGACATGTTCTTTCACATAGCCACTAATCTGTAACTTTCCTGTATTTTCCTCCCTGAGATCTGTAAGCAATCTCATGTTACCTGCACTGAGAAACTCTTACCTGGTTAGGCAGGGGTTAAGAGGAAAACTCTACTAGAAGTTATGCAAATTCAAACCATGGACCATAAAAGACTATAGCTATTTACAAAGGGACCTTTATCCACTCAGAGAAGATAAGCAAGTAATGCTTAGATGAAGAAGACTGGATGCTAAATGTGATGGTTCCTGAAGAAATACTCTAGGAGGTATTTTGTGTGCTCATGACATCTGAAGTGAGCAGTAAAGACCTTATGTGACTTTTCCAGTTTAATGGAAAGCACATGTGTGTGTGTGAATTGACAAATTGCAACATTAATTTCAGTTACTTAAGATTTATTGGCCTGAGGCTTCCAGGATGGAACACATTCAAAATGAAGTGGGAAATGGAGACGCTTCCCAAGTAATCTGAACACAGGACCTTGTTGGCCTTATGGGATTTAAGAGCAAAACAGGAGGTGTTATATGATTGGCTAGCATGGCTTATATAACTTACGCTTTCATTCCCCACATCACTTCAGATGTGCAGAAGATACAGCCGGATTTTCCTCTCCAAGCAACCGAGTAACTTTGCAGTTGGTTGGCTGTCGTCACAGAGCTGCCTTTATAATGTTCAAAACCATCCTTTCTATTACATCAGCACCCACATCTCAGCGTAAGAGAACAGGAGCTATGGCATTTTGCACAAGCTGTTGTTTAAATTCAATCCAAATCCCTCGCATTTGAAATGGAAGCTTAGCAATTTTTCTTCCTATGTTCTCAGAGGAATTACGAAAGAGGATTTTCTCAAACATTCCCTACTCTTTGGATCAGAAAAGAACACCTGCTTTGGAGACTTTGAGTCTCTGTGGAAACCTGATAGAGAAACTTAGAAAAAGTCTAAACATGGAAAAGTCTGACTCCAAGCTGTACTTTGCTTTTTTTTTTTTTTTTGTGGTACCAGGGATAGAACCCAGGGGAATTCTACCTCTGAGCTACATCTCCAGCCCCATTTTTTTATTCTTTATTTTGAAACAGGGTCTCACTAAGTCGCGGAGGGCCTCACTAAGTACCTGAGGCTGGCCACGAACCTGCGATCCTCCTGTCTCAGCCTCCCAAGTACTGGGATTACAAGCATGCACCACCACGCCTGGCCGTACTTTGCTTCTTGATGGGAGGTATTTGAAATTTTGTGTTCAGAAAGGAATGTGTCATCATTTTTTATGAAATCAGCTTTTATTTAAATGATGCCTTGTGTTAGAAATCCAACTGGAAATAGCATTCCAAAATGCAGCATTTTTTATTGTTTTTGAGAGTGATGCCATGAAAGTTAGTACTCGTTAAGACTTTTATATAAAATTATATGATAAATATTTAAACTCACTGGGGCCACATTCTCCAAACTAAAAACAGTCTGCTCCTCTTACCTCTGTGGTTAAATTTAGTTTTTTTTCTTAGAATATATATCTATAAAATACCTTTAATTAAAGACACAGCATCCCTTTAGTTAAAGAGATTAGTTAAATTTAGTTTACATGAATATAAAACAATATACTCAGATCACAATGAAGTCCTATGTTTGTTTTTCAGGAAAGAAATCTCTAGTATGAAAGATTTCCAGCTGTTGCCTATTGTAATGGGAGGACTGTCCATAGTTCACTTCTGTCCTGGTGACCCAGAGAACATAAGGCTGCATGTTGCCTTTATGCAAGGATAATTTTTTAAAATGTTGGTTCTGGATTCTCCTTGCTTTTGTGAATTGCAGCCCATCTCCTGGAGGTACATGTTGAGAAGAGTGCTATTTTCTCTGGCTATCTGCTCAGCAGACTCCCACAGGCTCTCATGATTCAACCAAAACCATGACCAATTTTGTGATGACCATATTTACAACATCCTTGGAGATAAAATACAAAATAGCATCCTAGCAAAGTTATCCCATCTTATACATTCTCATATCTAACCACAGGTCAGGTGCAGCATGATCACCCAATCAGCAACATTTATTAACTGGCTACTGCATTCACAGTGTTATATTGGGCATTTTGAGATCCTCCCCAATGTGGTCTTTGAATGAAAACTATCACTAGCCTGGAGAACCCTGAGTTCTTTTTTTTTTAACTTTTTATGTTCATTTATTGGTGCATTGTAATTATACATTTTGATATATGTCAGGGTATGAACATCATACATGCACACATTGCACATTTATCCCTCCCTTCAATCCCACCTTATTCCCTCCCCCTTCCCTCCCTTTCATGCTCCGGATAGTGATTGAGTCTTATAGGTTTGTGTATGTACATCATGTGAGTTCTCTATGGACTTTGACTTTTGTTTGCTTCAGCTTTTATTCAAACATTCATTCCTTGTTGCATTTGATGAATTTTGAGCACTTACCCTGGGCCCGGCATTGGAGTTCACACCAGGGTTGTAAACAAAACAAGCAAAGTCCCTGCTACCATGGAACTTATAATCTAACTGAATGGGGAACTTGACCAGAGACCTATGTGAACCAGCAACCAAGGCTCCCTCCTTCATAGCCACGCTGGCCACTATCGTCAAGAGATGCCTTACTGAAAGAAAAATCATCAAAAGAGGACCTGGAAACCATTAGATCATACACCAAAGTCAAGCCTTAGAAGAGGCATTTCAGCCAGTGAGCAGCTGGCCTCATTTGTGAGTAATCTCTTTGTACCAGTATCAGGGATTCCAGGACAGTACGCCCAGCCCTATTCCCACTGGGCCAGAGGCTATCTGTCATTTTGTCCAGAAGATAAATGAGACTGGTAGGGACTGACCTAGAGAAGGATCCTCTTTTATGCCAATACCCCATCTCATGCAAATAATGGGAACCATCTTATTTTTTGTAAGGAATCCTTAAATTGGTGTCCATGTATATCTCTTTCATTTTTCCTGTATTAACCCAGTCAGAATAGGCTCACTGCTATAATAACTAGCCCCCAGTCTCACAACACTGCTCATTTTTCACTCACTCACAAATCAAGTTTGGGACAAGGGCTCTGTTCCACACAATCATCCAGGGACTCAGGTTCCTTCTATCTAGTTAAACCGATCTGAACTGGATTCTCTGGGAAAGTTACCTAAGTCACAATTTTCTTATCTTTCTTATTAGTAGCTACCTATGGATCTTTGAGTCAGCTTACTTGCATAGTAATTGACAAGTGTTAAGTATTTAATGATTCCTGCCACCACCCTTCCCCCAGGGACTGTGGAGAATCACTGCCAGAGTTGGAGGAGGTGTGCCTCTCATACTATGAGAGTATCTAATTCTTAGGTAGCAACACAGTTGTCTAAGCTCTTTTCAAAAAAACTATATATTTTTAACAACATCCAAGTTTTATAAAGGAGGAAGCAGAGAGATGAGCAGAGAGACAACGAACTTAATCTCTGAGTGTCACAAAGTTGGACAATGATCACTAGATGTTTGATTCCAGAGTCCTGGCTCTTTATTCACTGTGCTATGCTGCTCTTCAAGTTGGAATGTGTTGCGTTTTCCCTAGAAGTAATGTTACATGTTGTATAAATTTTTTATTTCAAAATAGGGTCTCATTAAGTTGTGAAGGTCTTGAACTTGTGATTCTCCTGTCTCGGCCTCTGTTCCGGTCAGCATTCTTACAGCTATACTCTAAAAGACTGACCACATAACTTAGAGAAAGAAGATGTATTTTCTTATGGTTTCGGGTTAAGTTCATGTGAGGCCAGGAGCCACGGATCTCAGGGCATGGCTGTGGGAGGCAGAGAGAAGGAAGAGCACATGGCCTGTGTTCCTCACATAACAGAGGCCAGAAACTAAAGAGAAAGATCAAGGGGAGGAGAAACCATATATTAATCCCCAAAGCCGCACCCCTAGGTATCCACCTTCTCTAGCCATACCCTACCGGCCTACCCAGTACCACCCAGGTTAATCCACTAATGTCACTGCTGGCATTACAACTCTCATGACTCAATTACATCATCTCCAAACATTAATAAATGAGCTCTTTAAGGGATATTTTATATCTAAATATAAAAGCCTCCCAAGTATTGGGATTACAGGTGTGCATGACCACACCCAGCTCTAGCCACCATATTGTGAAGAAGCCCAGACCACACAGAATGGTCATGTGCAGCTGTTTCAGCCAGTAGCTCCAGCTGTGGTCTCAGCCAACACCCCGCATCAACTGCCAGACATGGGAATGAGGGAGCCCTTTGATGATTCCAGATCCCAGCCAAGAGTCTCCCTTACCCCTCCAAATGCCAGGTAGACCGAGATGAGCTGTCCCTGCTGAGCCCCGCCCCAAAGTACAAGTTCATGAACAAAATAAAAATTGTTGTCTTAAGCCCATAAATTTTGCGGTAATTTCTTGGGCAGTCAGAGTAACTGGAGCATAGGAGGCAGTTGGGATACCTGGGCTAAACTTTAGAAACACACAGATTCAACAGGTTTTTGTGCCTTGACCTAAGTGCCTAACCTAATCTAAAATGATTTTTGAAAAAAAATGTTCAGTTACCAAATTATGAATGAACTTTAGGAACACACCCTGTTCATAAATTTGGAGCATATTAATGCTGTTGTGGAGAAGATTTGGCTTTACTGAGGCTAGACTACATGCCCGAGTGAAGCCTTACACATGGCCTCCTGTGTGCTGGACCTCCCTGCAGTAGGGTCCTGAGTAGATGACTGTCCCCGTGCCATTCTCCCTCAGTCACTGCTTTCCCTCCTTGTCCACCTTTGTCTCCCTCTCTGATACCTCAGTAACCTGCTGTCTAGAGTTCTGCTGTTAGACCCTCTGTCTCTTTGACACTTTCTTTTGGTCCATCTCCAATGCCTCTAGGCATATTTTCTGCTCTGATGGTTGATAATAAAGCAAGGGAATTCCCCTTGGCCAGGTAAGATTTAGCTCACTCTTTCTCCTCTAAACAAAGCCGCCTAGATGGCGGACGTCCCAATGACTGTGACTTCATATGTTGGTCAAACCTAGCATTTGGAATCCTCAGAAATGTGGCCCTTTTGTTCTTACTCAAAGAGGCATTTCTGTCTCTTCAACTACAGAGAAGTCAATCCCTCCTGATTCACTTTTGCTTGTTTAAACTTTACCCCTTCTTGATGGTCTTCCCACCTGCCCTTAAGAAGGCACTCATTCACTTATTCATTCAATGTTTGTTAAGTCCTCACAGTTGGCTCTACAGTTGGGCACCTATGAAAATACTCCATTTGTGTCCACAGACTGCTAAGTTTCCTCTGGTTGTCCCTCATTTGCTTGCTATAGACACCGTTCAGATATGGTCCAATCACCCAGACCTTTTGATAATTAGGACATGTTCCACCTTGCCCTAGTTAAGTGGGATACTGCAAGGGAAATACAGGACCAGCCAGACTTTGAAAAGGCTGCAGTACAGTCAGGGAGGCCGGGCAACATATTCAGCTGAGGGTCAGAGCTATGACTTCCATTCTGGTTAAAACCTCTCATGGTGCCTAGAACCTCTCATGCTGGAGAGTACCTAGTGCCTACCCATTAAATCTCTAGGTGATTATTGGGTAGATTAATTTCAGAGGATACGTGACTTTGCACTCAGATCAGTTTAATCTCAGAAGGTAGATGACTTTGCAGAGGAAGTGGGCTTTGGGCATTAAAGGATAGAGAAAATTTTGCATGACCAACAGAAGTGGAAGGATAATCCACGAATCACATCATGAGAACATCCTAGTAACAGAAATAGGATACCCACCCCTCTGGAATCAGCAGAATGGTTAGGAAAAGAGGAAAAGGTATAATCTATAGGGCAGGACCCTGGGGTGTCTAGAATTTATCAACGTAAGCTGGATTTGATCTGATACACAACAGACAACAACAGTAAAAGGTCAAGGGCAGGTAAGTGATGTATGTGTTAAATAGTGTTATAATGTTTTAATAACCCATTTCTTTTAGCTTTAGAAATGTTATGTTAAAACCTAAATATGTAATAAATGTTTCATTTTTCTCATAAAAACTCTCTCTCTCTTTCTTTTGTGGTACTGGGGATTGAACCCAGGGGCATTCTACCTCCAAGGTACACCCCAGCTCCCCTTTTTTATACTTTTATTGGTGCATTATAGTTTCACATCATAATGTAGTTCATGGGATAGTGACATAAATGCACACAGGTTCTTGCTAGGTTCTGAGAGTCTTGCTAAATTGCTGAGGCTGTCCTCAAACCTGCAATCCTCCTGTCTCAGCCTCCCAAGTACTGGGATTACAGGTGTGCACCACCATTCCTATCTCTAACTCTTTATATTAAAAAAACAATGTGAACTTTCTTTTGCCTTCCATACGGTGTGAATAGCCTTTTGAACCTTAGCTGGGTGATATTTGTAGGTGGAGCTGTGTACCATCATAGTTTTAAATATATCATCTATTATTCAGTATAGTCATATTCATATAAAACTCAAGCCAACTAAGAATTCAAGCTTTCATAACATTGTGTATACAACTGTACTATATATGCTTAAATAATTATTTAAGCATAATAATGCTTAAATAATTATAATGGTTATTCATAATGAAAACCCTTGGACATTGCATCATTAGTCTGAAAGCAATCTTTGAATCAAG
>PVJS01033679.1:0-22022 GCA_004027185.1 Glis glis
ATAAAGTATAAAAAATAGGGCCGGGGGTGTAGCGCGGAGGTAGAATGCCCCTGCGTTCAATCCCCGGTACCGCAAAAAAAAAAAAAAAAGAAAGAAACATAGACCAATAGAGCAGAATAGAAGACTCAGAAACAAATCTGCACACTTACAGCCAATTGATTTTTGACAAAGAAGCCAAAAACACACTGGAATAAAAAGATAGCCTTTTCAACAATTGATGTTGGCAAAACTGGTTAACCACATGCAGAAAAATGGAAATAAACACCACTTTCTCACCCTGCACAAGAGTCAATTCAAGGTGGATCAAAGACCTGGAAATTAGACCAGAGACCTTGCAGCTACTTGAAGAGGGCATAGATGCAACTCTTCAACACATAGGCACAGGCAAAAACTTCCACAACAAAACCCCAAAGACACAAGAAGTTAAAAAGAAGATCATTATGTGGGATTGCATTAAACTGAAGAGCTTCTGCACAGCAAAGGAAACTATCAAGAACCTCAACAGCCAACAGAATGGGAGACGATTTTTGCCAGCTACTCCTCTGTTGGAGGACTAATATCTAGAATATACAGAGAACTCAAGAATCCACTAAAAAAAAACCCAATCAAAAAATGGGCAAGTGAACTGAATAGGCACTTCACAAAAGAAGAAATACAAATGGCCAATTAATGTATGAAAAATGTTCAGCATCATTAGCAATCAGAGAGATGCAAACCAAAACTACCCTAAGATTTCACCTAACCCCAATTATAATGGCAATCATTAAAAACACAAACAACAAATGTTGGCGAGGATGTGGAGAAGTAGGAACTCTAATACACTGTTGGTGGGATTGCAAATTAGTGCAACCACTTTGTAAATCATTGTGGAGGATCCTCAAGAAGACTTGGAATGAACCTACCATATGACCCAGCAATAGCACTTCCAGGTATCTACCCAAAAGAATCAAAACCAAATTACCAGACTAATACATGTATATCTATGTTTATAGTTGGAACCAGTCAAGATGTCCATCAACAAATGAATACATTGCAAAACTATGGGATATGTACACAATGGAATTTTACACAGCCATGAAGAACAACACTACATCATTTCCAGGGAAATGGATGGAATTAGAGAACATTATGCTTAGTGAGATTAATCAGACACAAAAAGTGAATAGTCAGATGCTCTCCCTAATATGCGGAAGCTAGGGAGAATAGGGCGTAGAAGGGACTCCAGACAAAGACAGAGAAAATTTTAGATGAGTAAAGAAGTTGACCTAACTGAGGGAGATAGGAGAGGGGAAGAGGGAAACACCCTAATGCACAGGATGTACATACACAAATTTATCAAAGTTTACTACTATGCTAACCATGAAAAGGAGGAAGGGGAGTGAATGGGGGTGGAAATTGGGGGAGTGCTAACTGACCGATGTGTGCTCAAGATTTCCACTAGACCTTGCTCAGTTTCCTGTCCTACCCAGGTACCTGACCCTGTCCTGTTGAGAAACAGGACATGAACTCTTTGAGGTGGAGTTCCCTGTAAAAACAGGAAGACTAGGTATCTGTGTTCCTAGCATAGAAGCTTCCATTAACTTGTTACTAAAAGTGAGAAGTAGCAATATCAAAAAGACCCTGTGAGCCAAAAACAGGCATAAAAAGTCCTGAGAGGAAACTTTTTTGTAAGAAAAAGACAAAGCATATAGATGTAAAGAGCTCATGATGTTTAAAAAATTAATAAGAAGAGACTCACACCCAGATGCTCTATAGTTATTGGACAATAGAAAAATAGATTTCATATTCATATTTTTTTATAAAAAAGTAATCTAAAAAGAAATAAAAGTCAAACTGGCCTCAGACTCCTCTGAAATAAATATTGGGTTTCAACAAAGCAATGTCAACATGATTTTGGCGGGAAAATGTTTTAATCTAAGAAATGACTCACTAGCCAATTCATTATTCATAGATAATGAAAATTAAAAGACAGAAAATAAACTGCCCATAATTCTGTTTTAAAACAAATTTAAATAACTAATGATTAGGGTGAATGGCAGAGTGGGAAGCACCAGTAATCTGTCTCTCCTCCTAAACAACAATGGCCCTGTAAGAATCTGCCTACCATAACTATTTTGCAATTCTGAGTCTATTGATGGTTTTCAAATTCCAGAAAAAGGCTTGGACTGTAAAATGTTGTTAATTTGGATCAATTTCAGCTCTTAGAACAGTAGCAGCTTCCAATCCCCCAAACCAAGCCATATGGCAAGCAGTTGTACATGTATTCCTAGAGCAGCTTGTGGGATCCAAGATGGGGGGAAAATGACCTTGTCCTTCAAATACCAGATATCTGTGCTCTGATCCCTGATTGCTACTTCTGATGCAGACTAAAAGGTAACACAAGTGATTGTGGCAGTTTTCCCATGGTTGCAAGCTCCTTCTCTGGCTAAAGTGATTTCCAAGGGATTCAAAAGGCCAGTGTCTTCTTTCTTCATTTTTCTTTTTGTTAACTTTTATGAGAAAGACATTATAGACTAGGATAAGTTTAAGTTCTTTTTAATTTTTTAGTCTCTAATGTCAGGGAAAATTAGAAAGTGATCACATGTGCCCAGGGAAAAATGCAGGCTCAGAAAAGACTGAGAAGACCTTAAACTTATATCTCAGGCTAATTCTTGGCAGCCAAGAAGAAGAAGAAAGAAAGAAAGAAAGAAAGAAAGAAAGAAAGAAAGGAAGGAAGGAAGGAAGGAAGGAAGGAAGGAAGGAAGGAAGGAAAGAAAGAAAGAAAGAAAGAAAGAAAGAAAGAAGAAAGAAAGACAAACCCCAGAAAACCCTAGAGAAGGAAAGGTACCACATTATTAGATTTAAATGTCCAGTTTTCAACAACAACAAAAAGAATAAAGAAACAAGAAAGTATGGTATATTCAAAGGTAAAAATAAATCATTAGAAACTGTTCCCAGATAGGACCTGATGGCAGATCTACTACACAAACTGTTTTGTTCAACATTCTTACTGCTGGACCCAATAAGCCTGACCACACACAACTTGGGAAAGATTTATTTGCTCACAGTTTTTGGTGATTTCAGTCCATGCCAGGTGGGTGTGCAGAGCATAGGACATGGCAGTGGGAAGCAGAGAGAGGGAGAATGCATCGCTCTCACATCATGGAAGCCAGAAGCAAAGAGCTAGCAGGGGGAGAAGAGATCTTATATAATCCCCAAGGCCAAACACCCAGGAACCCCTCTGAAGCAATTAACATTGCTACTTTGTTTTCATGAGTGTCAGGGAGACATTCTAAATCCAAACCATTACACAAACTTCAAAACGACCATCTTAAAGATGCTCAAAACTAAAGGAAGAGAGAGTTATAAAAAAAGTTAATGAATAAAATAGAAATATTAATAATAAAGAGATTTTTAATCTAAAAAAGAAATTCTGGAGCTAAAAAGTACAATAAATAAAATTCAAAACTCATTAAATGGATTCAAAGACAGATTTAAGCAGGCAGAAAAAGGAATCAGTGAACTCGAGCATAAAACATCAAAAAGTCCAACAAACTCCAAGAAAGATGAACTGAAGGAGGATCACAGCAAGCCACATTAAGATAGAATTTTTGAAAGTAGCAAGAGAAAAGCTACTCATCAGATACAAAGGATTCTCAATAAGATTAAAGATTTCTCATCAGAAACTTTGACAGCCAGCAGGCAGTGGGATGATATATTCAAAGTGTTAAAAGAGTGCCAGGAGCAGTGATGCACACCTATAATCTCAGCTACTTAGGAAGCTGAGGCTACAGGATCACAAGTTTGAGGCCAGCCTGGACAACAAAATAAAAAATGAAATATGTCTGGGTGTAGCTCAGTGGTAGAATGCCCCAGGGTTCAATCCCCAATACCACAAAATAATAAAGTGCTACGAGACCTTAAATCTTTTTTTTTTTTGTGGTACCGGGGATTGAACCCAGGGGCGTTCTACCTCCGCGCTACGCCCCCGGCCCTATTTTTTATACTTTATTTTGAAACAGGGTCTCACAAAGTTGCGGAGGGCCTCACTAAGTAGAGAGAAGAGAGAGAGAGAGAGCCGAGGCTGGCCGCGAACCCGGATCCTCCGGTCTCCGCATCCCAAAGTACTGGGATTACAAGCGTGCGCCACCACGCCCAGCGAGACCTTAAATCTTTAAGAATCTTATAATCAAAAAACTGCCCTTCAAAATTGAAGTATAAATTAAGACTTTCCCAGAAAAACAAAAGCTGAGGGAATTTGTTACCATTAGACCTTGTAAAAATGAACAATGGAGTTCTATAAGGTAAAATGAAATGACAATAGACAGTAAATCAAGCCATCTAGAGAATACAGACCTCAGTCAGGATAATATGGGCAATTATAAAAGCTAGTGTTATTGTAGCAATGATTTGTAAGTCCTTTTTGTTTCCTAAATGATTTTAGAAACTAATGTTTAAAAAGAATAAGCATTAGTCTAAAAGTGATTATTAGTATAACTCTGGTATGCAATCTCACATTCTGTTTGCCACATAATTTAAGAGACAATGTATTTAAGAGAATTATTTTACATTTTGTGGCATGAAATAAGGATGAAATTTTGTGACTTGAATATCTGAAAGGGTAGGCTGTAAAGGACCAGAGGTTTTTTTGTTTTGTTTTGTTTGCAGTAATAAGGATTGAACCAGGGGCATTCTATGTCTCAGCTACATCCCCAGCCCTATTTTTTATTCTTTATTTTGAAACAGGGTCTCACTAAGATGCAGATGGCCTCACTAAGTAGCTGAGACTGGCTGTGAACCTGTGATCTTCCTGTCTCAGCCTCCCAAGTACTGGGATCACAAGCATGCACCACCACACCAACTGTCTACAAGAGGTTCATTTTAGACCCAAAGACTCAAATAGGTTTAAAGTGAATGGATGGAAAAAGATATTCCATGCAAACAGTATCCAAAAGAGAGCAGAAGCAGATATACTAATATCCAGCAAAACAGGCTTTAAGTCAAAAAAGGTTATAAGAGGCAAAGAAGAGCATTGTTTATTAATGAGTCAATAGAGAAATAAAATATAATTATAAAAATTTGCACACCTAATGTGTAAAGCAAAACCAAAGTACATGAGGCAAAAAATGACAGCATTAAGGAAGAAACAACTACAATAAGAGTTGGATGCTGGGCCCTCTACCTGGTGCCATGAAAGGGCCTGGTGAACTAGCAGAGGCCTGCTCTGGAGTACCAGGTCTCTTCCACGTGGCAGCGATTCAGCATATCAATAGCAAAGATGGCGCTGGCGGACCCCCTCAGAGGGAGGTCCCGCGGATAGCCCCACCTAGCCTCAGGAGAGCTATGATAGACAGTTACCTCCTTCCGTGCTCTGCCTATGATAGGTTATAGGGGGGGCGTAATGACCCGACCCGTCGCGTGCCATTGGGCCACACCCTACTGCCCAGGGGTTCCTTTATGGGTTTTACTTTAAAACTGCCCTGTCTTCCTAAATAAACGAGATTTTGCTCGACATATCTCCCGGCTCGTGGTGTTTTTCGAGCTTGTCGGCAGTCACTTTTCCCTGTCAGTCCGCGTCACTTTCGGGCAGGACCCGAGAGTTGCAGATTTCAATAGCACACTCTCAATAGTGAATAGAACAACCAGACAGGAAATAAAGTATTTAACACCATATACCAGCACCATCTAAAAGACATCTACAGAACATCATACACAACAAAACAGCATATCCAATCTTTTCAAGTTCAGATGGGATATTTTCCAGGATAGACCATCTGTTGGGCCACAAAAATTATCTCAATAGATTTTATTTATTTATTTTTTTCGTGGTACCAGGGATTGAACCCAGGGGCGTTCTACCTCCGCGCTACACCCCTGGCCCTATTTTTTATACTTTATTTTGAAACCAGGTCTCACGAAGTTGTGGAGGGCCTCAGAGAGAGAGAGAGAGAGAGAGAGAGAGAGAGAGCGAGCGCTGAGGCTGGCCGCGAACCCGGATCCTCCGGTCTCCGCCTCCCAAAGTACTGGGATTACAAGCGTGTGCCACCACGCCCGGCCATCTCAATAGATTTTAAAAGATAGATATCATGCAAAATAATCTTCTCTGATCACAACAGGATGAAGTTAGAAGTCAAAAACAGAAGGTATACTGCAAAATTCACAAATTTTTAAAAATTAAGGAATACACTCTTAAACAGCCAATGGATCAAAGAAGAAATCATAATGGAAATTAGAAAATACTAGCTGGGTACAGTGGCACATACCAGTAATCCCAGGATGTGGGAGGCTGAGGCAGTAGGATTGCAGATTTGAGGCCAGTGTGCAGTGTGCAGTAACTTAGGCCCTGTTTCAAAATAGAAAATAAAATATGGCTGGGGGGATATCTCAGAGGTTGAGTGCCCTGGGTTCAATACCCAGTACCACACACACATGAATACATATACAAAAAAGAAATTAGAAAATACTTATAGATAAGTGAGATGAAAACATCACATATAAAAGAATATGACATGTAGTGAAAAGAATCACAAGGGTGAAATTTGTGGCTTTAAATGCTTACATTTAAAAACACAAGAAAGATCTCTAATCAAAAACCTAACCTTAAAACTTAGAGAAATTTTAAAAATCTTAATCCAAAGCTAGCACAATCTAGCTCATAGGTAGAACACCCCTGGGTTCAATCCTCAGTACCACACACAAAAAAAGCAAAATATAAAAAAATATACAGAATATGTATATATTTACATATTAATAATGGTTGTCTATAGAATTGAGTTTTATACTTAATTTGATTTTAAACATTTCAGTCTTGCTCATATTTTCTACAATGTGTCTATATTGCTCTTAAAGTGAGAAAAAGTGGAAATATTATTTATTTGATGTAAAACTAAAATTATGGATTCAGCCCCAAATGGCTGCACCCTGTGACTGAGTCCATGTGAAATCCATTACCCCAATGTGACAGCTAATTTTTCATCAAGCTCACTTGTGAATAAACCTTCACAACTTCCTCCATCGTGTTCCACACAATTTAACACTTGATTATATGCTATTTGGTGTGCTGTTTGGGGTTCTTTACTATTAATGCATCTGTGTTCGTATTACTGAATTCAGGAAATGTTCACAAAGCACCAATTCTGCTGCAGGTGCCATGTTATACTACTCTGTTTATTTGTTGTTTTATTATCACAACAACTTCAACATACTTGTAGTCTTAGCCAATTTTTTTAAATGTTAAAAGGTTAAGTGACTTGCTCAAACTCAGAATGGCAGAACAGAAATTTAATCACAGGTCTCCTATTTCCAGTACTGTATGATTGGTCCATTAAATAACTTTTGTATTCCAAGAGAATAAATATTATATCTCTTACTTATTCTTCTCACCTAAGGTGACCAGAACACTTAGCACAATGCTCCATAGATGGTTTAATTTCTTAATGGAGGTCACCAGAAGGAAGTAGGATCATGACTCTACTTTCCAATCTGTGCATGAGACTGAGCAAAGCTTATCAAATTCTGGACTTGCACTGCTTTCCACCCATTCAGAGGTTTATCCTGAAAGTTTGCCAGTGTGTTAAATGTATGGCAGATGCCATGTGGCAGAACTGTGGCATGAGAGATGAAAGCACATGCTACAATACCCAAGTCAGCGGGTAGCTGGTTTTTATAGGCAAGCTTACAAGCAGAGGGTATATAAGATGAGGCATGCAGTTCTTCACATTGTCATCAACCCACTGAGAAGGAAGTGGAAGCCAGGATGTCATGGGCTGTGCTTTGGGAGAGGTTCCCTGCCACCCCAAAACTCCACCATTTCACATAGGACAAACAAAAAAGCAAATTGCAAATGAGTGCAGCCGCTATGGAGATCTGAAGACTGAGAATGAAACCACCATATGATCCGGTCCTACCACTTCTGGGTATCTTTTCAAAGGAACTGAAGTAGAGTATTATATGACACATACATACCCAAGTTTATAGCAGCATGATTCACAATAGTCAAATTATGAAACCAGCCTAAGTGCCAACAGATGAATGGATTATAAAACTATGGTATATACACAAAATGGAATTTTACTCAGCCATAAAGAAGAACAAAATTATGTCCATTTTTAGGAAAATGGATGAACTAGAAATTATTCTGCTAAGTGAGATTAGCCAGCCTCAGAAAGTAAAGGGTCATATGTTTTCTCTCATATGTGGAAGCTAGAAAGAAATTGGGAAATAAAGTGTACTTCAGATAAAGGATAAACTTCAGTGGAGCAATGGAGGGGGTCTGGGGGAGGGAGACTTGGTGAAGGAAACAGTTCAAATACTGCTCTGTCCATATATGAAGGTATCACTACCAATCTCACTGGAAGGGAGGAGGAACAGGGTAGGATCCAGAGGGATGCACACCAAGTGCTGTATGCATGAGTGTTTTTATCACTGAGCCTCATTATGATATATAATTATGATAAACCAATAAAATCATATTTTAAATCATATTAATGAAGAATAAAGAAAGCAAATATGAAGAACAATTATAATCTGGGCATACATGCCAGCCAACTAAAGGACTTGCCTGCCTGTGCTTATACCACCTGGCCTCCTTGAGAGGTGATGAAACTCCGTTCAGGCAGAGGGAGAAGGTGGAGTCACTAATCCCCTATAGATCTTTGCTAGGCTTTGCCTGACCAAGTACCTAGAATCATCCATAGGACAATGTCCTCATTGCAGAAGACTAAAACTTTCATGTTTTGTATGATGTAAAATAAATAATTTACTTAATCTTTCTGTTCTTTCACAACAAAATCAGGTTATATTAACTGAAAGCCCTGCATGGTTTCCCAGCCTAGATTAATTGGGTTTCCCTCCAACATGGTCTGCTGTCCCCGCTGACACTCCTGTGTGCCTCCACTTTCCAGAAGAGATGTCTTCTTTCAAATTTCTATAATTTTTTCAACAAAGTGTCCCCAGCATCATAGAGAATCGATGAATATTTTTTTGTGTGTGGTGCTGGGGATTAAACCCAGGGGGATTCTACCTCTGAGCTACACTCCCAGCCCTTTATATTTTTTGTTTTGAAGCTGGGTCTTGCTAGGTTGCTGAGCATCTCATCAAGTTGCTGAGGCTGGCCTTGAACCTGTGATCCTCCTGTCTCAGCCTCCCAAATACTGGGATTACAGGTATATGCCACCACATCTGGCTTCAATGAATATTTGTTTATTAAAAGTGAATATGAGCTAGGCATGGTGGTACACTCTTGTAATCCCAGTACTTGGAGCCTGAGACAGGAGGATCGCAGGTTGATGGCCAGCCTCAGCTACTTAGTGAGGCCCTCCACAACCTAGTGAGACCTGTTTCAAAATAAAGAATAAAAAATAGGGCTGAGGGTGTAGCTCAGAGGTAGAATGCCCCTGGTTCAATCCCCAGTACCACCAAAAGAAAAGTGAATATGAGTCAGGTGTAATGATTCACTGTTTCAAAATAAAAAATAAAATAGGGCTGGGTTGTAGCTCAGAGGTAAAATGCCCCAGGTTCAATTCCAGTAACACACACACACACACACACACACACACACACACACACACACATGAATATGTGAATGGATAGATCCTTTCCAGTTTTTATATTCCTACTTCAATTATATTCTGGTAAAACGAGGCTGGTGGTGGCTGTAAGCAGTCTTTCAGCCAATTTAAGAAAACAGCAGGGAAGCTCTTCCCTAATCCTACTTCCTGGCCTGTCCCTCAATGTTCTCTCTGCCTGAAGGCTCAGTCAGTCCCAGGATCCAAACAAGACTATACTAATACATTGCAGCCCAAAAGTTTGTTGGGCTGTGGTACAAATGTAATGGTTTAGATTTATAATCCAAATCCCCAGCCCTCATGGAAACCAGACAGCCGTGTTGGAGGTGGGCTTGGTTGCCAAGGAGGGGTCCCTAAGGGTGTGGCCTTGGGTATATATAAGGCCCCTCCTCCCCTTGTTCTCTCTCTTGCATCCAGCCTCCACGATGTGAGAGCAGAGCCTTGCTCTCTCCCTCTCTCTACTTCCCGCCGCCATGCCCTAAGCTCCACAGACTCAGCCTCATATAGACTGAACCTCTGAAATCTCCAGAACTACGAGCAAATAAATCTCCCTTCCTCTAAGTTGTGTGTGGTCAGGTTTATTGGGTCACAGCAGTGAAAATGCTGACTGAAACAAGTCTATTCACTTTGCCCCTGCTACAGTTTGGATCTTAAGTGTCACCCAAAGGTCCATCTGAAAAATGCTTGGTCCCCAGCATGTTACTATTAGACAACTTTATGGCCTGGTGGGAAATATTCAGGTAATTGGGGATGTACCCTTAAAGGAAATGGTGGAACCAAAGCCCCTTCCTCTTTCTTTTTGGCGTCTCATCCATGACCCATCATGGACTGAAACTTCTAAGACTGAACCAAAATAAACCTTTTATCTTTATAAGTTAATTATCCAGGTATTTTATTATAGTGATGGAAAACTTACTAACACAGAATGCTAGGTCTTTATAGCTTCTAATTACCTGCAGTGTCAGCAACCCCCAAGAAGGTCACTGGGTTCCCAAGTGGTCTCTGAGTTATCACTCTTCTGTCCCAAATGTCCATGCAGAATCAAACTCCTGTGGATGGACTTGATCTCTTCTTGTTACTGCTGGTCTTTTCCTGTTTTGAACTCTGCTTTGTTACCCAAAACCATCCTTCTCAGTGTTGAACCATGTCTCCCTGTGTGACCATCCTTCTCCTCATTATGTCCTCTCACCTTGGCTTCATCCTCACTCACCTGCTGGAACACAGCTACATTCCCTTAGAAACATTGAAGTTGACTGTTGCCTGAATCATCACTGGGCTTGGGGTGTGCCTGTAAGACACTGGCAGGTCTGAGATGCTGTTTCCATGTTGTCAGCCTTTCAGTCTGTACAGGACACTCACAGTCTAGCCTATCAGGCTGCCTGACCCTGATTAACATGAGGAACTACCATGTCTTCACCCAGGGTCAGCAGCCTGAACTTCCTTGGACTGCCCAAAATCAAGCATGGTTTTGACAACCTAAAAATAGCTTTTATTTCTTTTCTCATTTTAAAAATTCTATTTCAGACATTATCATCATAGAAACAAAATGGATATGGCTTTATTTATGACAATGAAAATATCTATTTATATGTCCCTGGTTGTGAGTTATTTCAAGAACTCAGTTTAAAAGCTACTTTGCTGTCAAATATTTTCTGAAATGACTCAAGTTGCCCAAATTTTTTTAATTTGGTTTGTTTTCTGGGCTGAAAATTTTTGCCATGACAGGAAAGTTTTCACAAATGTGGCAGCCACTTTACTTTAGTCAAATTCATTTCTAACCAGTTTCTAATTCTTCAGTGACACCAGCTCCTTTTCAACAAACTAGTTGCTAGGCATAATAGAAACAAACTTTCTGCCATTATTTCTATAGTGAAGAAAAATATTTTGTAGTTGTCTACTTTCCCATGTGATTTCTTTCAGAGTAACCTATTTTCCTTCCCCTGAAGTGTTTTGGCCACTAATGCTTAGCAGAGCTAAGCTAACTTAGCCCAGGTAGGATGACCAACCATGCCAGTTTGCCTGAGAGAGGGGTTTCCTAGGACACAGGTCTTTCAGCTGTAAAACTAAGGTAGTCCCAGGCAAACCAGGGGAGTTGATCATCCTAGGTCTATAGAGCATGGGAGAGTAAGTACAATAAGAACAACAAAAGTCTACTAGGGAGAAAAGAAGGATGCAGAGAAGCCCCTACCAGGTAAGTTGGAGAAGTAGCAATCCCATCAGTGGGAAGAAGAGCAATTTAAGGATGAGCATGAGGATTAGGACTAGTCCAAGCTCTCTCAGGCTCTAGCATTCCCAACTCTAGGATCCTTCCTCAGAGACCTGAATAGAGAAGGCCTTTAAGAATTTAAAAGCTCCAAAGATATTGGGGGAGGTGTAGTAGAGGAATTTGGGCCTTATTTCCATTTGGTTCCTTAAGAGATTAATAATTTTCAGGTTAACTCTGGACCAACGGGAGGCAGCTGCACTGAAATAGAAATGGCAAGGTCTGGGGATGGCTGAGGCAGGTAGTCAAGGGCCTAAGTTAAAGACTGGGGAGAGGACCAGGGTAAGTTAGAAGCTCTATGCTTAAAACAACCAAGGTGCACCCACATCAGCAGTTGGGGTGGGGCAGAGGCGAATGTCTCTAAACATAGAGCTCAAGTAAAAATAGTCATGGTCACTTCAGGAGAGGATGAAGTAAAGACAGATGCCAAAATCCAAAGACCAGAGATGAACCAGGGATCAGCTGGCAGAAAAAGACAGTACCTGCACCAAGGAAGTCCTCTCCCTTCAGGCTGTGAGGCTTCTCCATCACCAGATGCCAAGTTGGAAAAGAGGAAGAGGAGAGACTTCTTAGAGAAGAGAAATAGCCCTGATAAGAAAATTGGCAATTAAGTTAATTTCAGGTTGACTGAAGACCATGTTACCTTTAGGGATAGATTTTGGGTTTTTTTCACCACCAGCAGCAAAAATAAGGGTCCAGGTGACCTTTCCCTACCACTCCCAACTATAAATAAAGGACACTATTTTTATACACATCTGAGCAATATAAGATCTTGAACTCTCCTATATTTTCAAGGTGTTCAATGCATCTCCTTTACTATTTATTGTTCTCTGTATTAGTTCCAAATATATCCTTCACTTCAAATCAGAGCAATTTCTATTTCACAACTGTGAATTATTATGATCGGAAATATCATGCCATAAAAATAGTAACATTAAAGACCTTTGAATATAAGATTCATCATGAAGTTGGAAATCTTCCCCTTTTGAAAAGAACCTTGGCATCTTTCTTGTAACTGAAATGCCTAACTTGACATACTTTTATTCTTGTTCTTTGTCTGCTAAAACTAGGAATTTCTTCCATATAGCTTTTGCATATTTGCAATACAGTAAAGACATTCCAATTTTGGAAATCCCAAGCCTTTTAGTAAATTTTAGAGGAAGATGTTTTTCAATAGGTGGGCCTGCATTGCTCAAATCCTGTAACAGGAACATATCAGCTTGGCTTATACTTAGGCCAAAATGTATGATTGTCTTGGCAGGAAACTAGAATATCCTTTTAACCAGGAATAGATTAAAAATTGCTATCTAGAAAGTAAGCTCACAATGGGACTCTGTTCAGAGTCAGGCCCATGCTGGTGTGAATTGGCAGGATTTGGGAGGCATAATAATAGAAGACATTGTTGTAATTGGAGTCATTTTAATTGTATTGTACAGGATGAGTTTCTAATCTACTCAAGCAACAAAGATTGAATAAAATATATAAAGTATCTTTTTCAAAAGCACTGATTCCTATAAAAAATTGTACTTTCAAAGCCCATAAGTTATCCCAGTGTTAATTTCCTTCATCCTACTATCTCAGTTTTGCCATACCTTGAGGCTTACATTCCTTCTCAACTAAACCTAATTTTATGCCCTGACAATTCTCTGGAAATTTGATCCCAAAATAGGATTGAACATGTACATTTCAAATCCTGCTCTCTAAACACTTTCCCCTGACAAAGCATTGGCTTTTCCTCTACCATGGTCTTCTTCCTTTTGCAGCATTTCTCTTTAGGAAAGTGTGTTGTCAAACAATCTCAGCAAAAACATCACAGATTCCATAGTACATAAAGCATGAACACATAAATGAGAGTGTCTAAAGTAATATTATTATTTTATCTCTGCATCGTCTGAGAGCTAGTAACTGAAGCAGGTAGAATTTTGTTACTAATCTACAGAACAGAAGCCAGTACACTAAAGCCCATGGGCTAAATCCAGCCTGCTCCCTGTTTGTGTAAATAAGTCTTTATTGCAATGCAGCCACTCATTTTGTTTTCAAGTGAGAGTGTTTTTATGCTGTCTATGGCTTTCACACTACACTGGTGGCGTTGAGTAACTGCAGCAGTGGCTGCATGCCCTGCAAAGAGCAACTGATCATTTACAGAAAAAGTTTGCTGACTCCTGGTCTAGACCACAGATGGTAGGCCCATGTGTTAGTCAGCTTTTCATCACCTTGATCAAAATACCTGACAGGAACAACTTAGAGGAGGAAAGATTTATTTTGGCTCATGGTTTCAGAGGTTTCAGTCCATGGTCATCCAGCTCCATTGCTCTGGGCCTGAGGTGAGGCAGAACATCATGGCAGGGAGTATGTGGTAGAGGAAAGCTGCTCAGCTCATAGCATCTGAGAAGGAGAGGGAGAGAGAGAGGCACCAAGGACAGGGCAGTCCCCTAGGGCACACCTCCAGTGACCCACTTCCTCCAGCCACACACCACCTGCCTAGTCTCTTCCTTCTCCCACTAGTCCATTCTAACTATTAACTTAACCTACTACATGGATTAATCCACTGATGAGGTCAGAGCCCTCACGATCCAATCATTTCACCTCTGAACATTGCCGCATTGCTTACCATGTGAGCCTTTGGGAAATAGTCCACATACAAACCATAACACCCCACCTGTAGTGCCATTACCCTTTCCTCCTGACATTACTAATCCACCAAGCCTTTTTACCACTAAAATCTATAGGAGATCAGAATCCTTCCCAATACAGACAGATACCAATACTCAATCCAATTTGCCACCCTCAGCCTGGAATAAATATCTCAGGGCCATGTAGAGTAACAGAAAATTCAATCCTTATATGCTGGACAACTTAAATATTAAATCATGATTCTTATCTGACTATCCATTTTTGTATATTTCTATAAAGTTAGGTATACTATCCACATATGTCTGGTTTCCTAGATCGCTGGGTTGGGAGAAGCCACATCTCATACTCCCCTTCACAGTCCTTTCAGGCTGCTATAACAAAACACCATAGAACAAGTGGCTTATAAACAAAAAAATATATATTGCTCATAGTTCTGGAGGCTGGGAAGTGTAAGACCAAGGCTCTGGCAGATTTGGTATCTGGTTATAGACAGCACTGTTTACTGTGTCCTCTCATAGCAGAAGGGGCAAGGGACCTCTCTCTGGCCTCTTTTATAAGAGCACTTTTTATAAGAGCATGAGGGTGCCACCCACATGACCCACAGTGGCCCCACCTCTTAATACTTTCACATTGGAGATCAAGTTTCAACACCTGAATTTTGAGGGGACACAAACATTAAGCCTTCAGCACCTTCTGTCTGCAAGATTCCCTAGAATTTGGCAACCATTCCACCAATAACTGAACTGAACCATTTCTAGCAATTGTTAAGAATATTTTTAATCATTAGGGAAGGAAAAAGTCACCTTCCACAGCAACCTTAGACAGTCAAATGGATCTCTTTATTTTTCTTTTTTTTTTAACTTCAAGCCAATTTCATCTTCTCTGTCATTGGAGAAAGATCATCATCCTCAGTACTTTCCCTCTTAATTAATTGCCTTGCCACAAAAACTTTGTTTTTGTTTTTGTTTTAAGAATAGGATTTGCAAGCCGGGCGTGGTGGCGCACGCTTGTAATCCCAGTACTTTGGGAGGCGGAGACGGGAGGATCCGGGTTCGCGGCCAGCCTCAGCTTTCTCTCTCTCTACCTAGTGAGGCCCTCCGCAACTTCGTGAGACCCGGTTTCAAAATAAAGTATAAAATAATAGGGCCGGGGGTGTGGCGCGGAGGTAGAATGCCCCTGGGTATTGAATCCCCGGTACCACAAAAAAAAAAAGAAAGAAAGAAAAAAAAGAATAGGATTTGCAAGAAGATTTTCATACAGGTTCTTCCTGGCCAAGGAAAAAAGGATAGTATTGCATTTTTCGTTAGCCACTCTTCCTTTCTCTGAGCATATTCCCCCCAAAACTACAGACCTTAAATGAGGATTCTTCAGCAGCTACTTTACTCTTCTCTAACTAAACGAGAAAGCACTTAACAAAAGCGCTTACAAGTGCCATGGAATACCCTTGATACAAAAAGAATTATTTATCTTCCACTTAAGTACCACATAATGAGATATTATTAATAAATGAAAATTGATCTGCCTTGGAAACAACAAAGCTCAAATCTCTTTCCTACCAATGATGAGGTCTCTTTCTCAGTGCCAGCCCACAATTGGAAAGCAATTTCACTTCAGATAGCCCTAGTGGTTTAAATCAAAGGTTTTATGGCTTAGCTGCTGGGTTCTCTAGTGATGCATTTCACTGGTATCAAATTATAAGCATCTAAATCAGTAGCCATTGAAGGTTAGTAAAAATCCTCATAGTTCCCAGCATACCTGAATGGCAAAAATCATCATGGAGAATAGATATTGCTTCATTAAACTTATTTTCACAAAAATAATATTAACAATAGCAACCTGATGGATGGTTCAGCATGAAGTTCAAATGACTTGTTAAAGGTCACAGAAGATGTTATAAACCAGGGATTGTATTTGAATTTTCCAGACATTTCAGTCTCCACCCTCTAGCATTTCCCTTAGAGAGTAAATCCTATCTCCAGTGTCTGCTAACTAATGACCACAGAAATCACCAGCACTGGCAGGTAAATTCTACACTGCAGCAAATTACTGTTCTACATTTTACCAGAGAAGGTAAACTCTTCTGGCCCCTTCCAAGCTTCCCTAGAACATCGGACAAGAAAGCAACCTCATTTCCATACTTTCTTTCCACAATTGTAAAGTACAAACATTAAAATCTCCAAAAATTAGAGCATGTTCATCCATTACCATTTATCAGTTTCCTACAGACCCCTCTTTTCACATTTCAAATCACTTTTGCTCTTTTATGAACAGAGATGCTGATTGATGGTTACAAGGTCTGTGTCAGCCAGATATGCCAAGGAACAAGTGCAGTTTAAGGAAAAGTAACCTGAGGAATTAGAGTGAAATTCATGGTCACTGAAAACTCTCCTTCCTGCATCATCTTATTTTCCTGATTAGATGATTCCTTTTGCCTGCCCTTACTTCTCTCAGACTTGAGTTGTCTGAGTTTTCAAGTCCCTGTTGTGTGCCCTCTCCTATTAATGACACTAATTAACTCTTTACCTTCCTTTAGACCCCACTACTTTGTAATAATAGCAAGATTTTAGGTCTAGAATTTCTAGTGTTTGGGCCATCTGATAAACAACAACAACAAAAAAAAAACAGACCAAAAACTCTTCCCCTGCCAGCTATAGCCATACTTGTTTGCAAATCTCTTCTAAAGGGTTGTCTGTACTTGCTATTCCACTGTCACCAATTCCTCTCCTCCATCTCTCTTCAGCCTACTTCCTTCAGGCTTTTACTTCCTATCAAGCCAGTGAATCTGCTTTTGTTTACAAAGGTCATGGGAAACCCCCATGCTACTAAATCCAAAGGCCAATTCTCAGTCCCTCGTGTGCTCCATTTCTCAACAGCTTTTAATGCATTCAAGTTCTCCTTCCTCCTTGGTTATTTTTCTACACTTGGCTCCCAGATCTCCACATTCTTCTGGGCTCTGTCCTACCTCCATGACCATCTCTTCTGCTAGTCTCCATCGTTTCTGCTAGATACTCTTTCTCACCCTGACCTTCCTAACCTTGGAATGCCCCAGGAACTCCAAAGTCTCTTTTGTATCTTTAACAACTCCCTGGTCATCCCAACCAGACCCACAACTTTAAATGCAATCAACATGTGTCAGCTCTCAAAGTTGTAACTACAACAAGACACTTTTATCTCAACTCTGTATACATCTCTAATAGATATCACAAGTTTAAAATATCCAAAATCAGTATGGTGTGGTGACATATGCCTCTAATCCCAGCTACTCAGGAGGCTGAGGCAGGAAGATTGCAGGTTCAAGGCCAGCCTAGACAACTTAGCGAGACCGTGTCTCTAAATAAAAGGGCTGGGGTGTAGTACAATAGTAAAGTTACTCTGGGTTCAATCTCCAGTAGTACAAAAAATATATACATATCAAAAAAAACTATTTGCCTTCCCCCACCCTCAAAACTGGCTCTGTCCGAAGTCATCACCATGTCTGTCCATGGAAAAATTCTTGTGCCACTCAGCTCCAAACTCTTGGACTCATGTTTTACTCCTAACTTTCTCTATACTCTACATCCAGTCTGTCAGGAAAAGCTATCCACTTTCATTCCTCTCACTGTTGGCGAAGGGCCTCATAACTTGTTCACTTGCTCCCTAGCAACCTCTCCTCACCAATGGCTCGAGAAAAGCACAAAAGTTACTTTGATAGCCAACAAAAATCCAACAGACTGTCAGCTTTGCATCACTGTGATCAAAATACCTGACAAGACCAACTCAGAGGAGGAAAGGTTAATTTTGGCTCACAGTTTCAGAGGATTCAGTCCACGGTTGGCTGGCTCCATTGATATGGGCTTGGGATGAGACAGAGCATCGTGGCAGCAGGGCATGACAGGGGAAAGATGCTCTGCACAGGGCAGCCGGGAAGCAGAGAGAGGGGAAAGGACCAGATATTGTCCAAGGTCATCCCCCCAGCAACCTACCTCCTTCACCATGCCCCACCTGCCTATACTTACCACCCAGTAATTCATTCAAATTACTATCCCAGCAAAAGGATTAACCAAGTGATGATATTGGAGCCCTCATGATCCAATCATTTACCTCTGAAACTTGCTGCACTGGGGGCAATGCTTACAACACATGAGCTTTTCCTTCCCAGTCCCTGACCCTCCTCCATTCCCTGCATGCCCTCTCAGAATTCATTCCTACTACTTTCCCATGTTCATTCCACTCCAGTCGCTCTGGTCCCTCAGGTGAACCAGGAATGTCCCTACCTCAGGGCCTTTTCATTGACTATTCTGTCCATCTAAAACTCTCTTTCCATGGCATACTCCCTCACCTCCTTTCATTCCTGCTTAGATATCACCTAAATGAAAACCTTCTCTGAAAACTATATTCAAGATTACAACCACCCCATGAGCAATCCAATGCCCCTTACTCTGTTCTATTCCTAGGTTCTCTATAATACATATCAATTTCCAACATTCCATTCAATTCATTTATGCACAATGCTTATTGTCTATCATTAGTCTTTCCCTACTGGAAAGCAAACTCTATAGACAGCAAGGATGTTGTTCAATTGGTTTAATCATGTACCACAATTACCCAGAAGTGTACAACAAATACCCAGAAGAGATGTGGCATGCAATTAGTGCTCAATAAATCTGTTGAAAAATGAATGGAGGGAACATGAGGAGAAGGGCCCTTGTGCTCTCTCTCTCCCCTTCCCACTACCATGCTGTGAGTTCAACAAACCCAGCCTTACATGGACTGAGCCTCTAAATCTCCAAAAACTAGGCTGGCCTGAACCCAACATGCCAGTCCAGACAAACCACTTGGAGACCTTGCCATTACCAGGCTCACTGCAAAGAAAGTTAAAAATACTAGGAGGGAAGCAGTGGCGGTGCCATCTTGGTTAGACTGGGATAAAGGCTACTGGCTTGCAGCTTCTGTACACCACCAATAAAGAAGCCAGTGAAATGTTGTAAACCCAGCAACCGCAGATCATAAAAGTGAGCAGCAATTCCCTCCATACTTAACAGAGACCTGGATGCCCGGAAGCTTGACCAGAACCTGTAGCAGCATGACTGAGCCCATCCTCTCCCCCAGAGATTAAGAGGGTTTTAACCAGACCATAAGTCAATGAGATGCCCCAGGGGGAGACCACCCAGCGAGGCCACAGGGACTCGTGTAGCAAGCAATAGACTCATGGAGTCTGAGACTTTGTGGATCACTTCTGTGAAGGTGAAAGTGGGGTCTGCTGTAAGACACAGTAGATGTGCAGATAAGCAGAGAGGCTCTGGTGACATTCAGGTGGGACAGACCTACAGCATGCGAGTCCCAGCAACCTTGCAGGGTTCCCAGGGATTCCCACAGGACACACAGTCATGGTACCTGAGGAAAAATTAGTTTAACCCAGCCTTCTCTGTGGAAAAGGCAGAGTTCCATGTTTGCACAAAGTCAGGTCAAAGCGACATCTACCTCTTCTGAAGGCAAAGAGAGACACAAGCCCAGGGTCCCATGCTGGTGACACACCCCATAAATATAGACAGAGAGAGACATACAGACAGTCCCAGTGGAGAATGAGGAAACCCATGCTTGCATTGAGAGGGGTACTAGTGGCAGTGAGCACATGCACAGGCAGTGAGAGGCACCAAGCAAGGGTCCAAATCACTGAAGGAGACCAAAAATTTGGCCTGCAAATAAACAGTATACTGAACAAGTGAGAAAAATCATTCAGCAAAGGTTATTCACCTTTAAGGCTCATCTAGTAGTAAATATCTACCTCCATAATAAGATAATACAAAGGGAGAGAGATTAGACAGAGGAAACCTACAGAGTGGGAGAGTGCTACCAAAAGCAGCAAAGATATAAACTTAAGAAACCTGAAATCATGAGGACAAAAAGAAACAATGAGCTCCCACAATCCCACAACAACAGAACCCACCAACAGAAATGCAAGGATTGCCAGAAGGACAATTCAGAACTTTAATAGTAGAAATTTTCTGAAAAGAATTCAGAGAGAGCCTGAAAGGAATGAAGGATCAAATAAACAAAGAATCTGACACCCTGAATAGGAATCAAAAAGAATCTCTGAAGGAAGTGAAGGATACAATAATTGAAATGAAGGCATAAATACAAACCATAAATGGTGTCAAAACTTCAAGCATTTGGGGAGGATTTCCATGATCATTCACATATACAAAATGAGAAATAGTAGAACAGTATACTACTCTCCTGGAATAATAACTGTGTATTAAAGGCCAGACACATGAATCAATAGAATAAGACACATAATTCTCTTAACCTAAGTCACACCTCTATTGTTAAAATCAGACAGCTTAAGATGTGCTGGTTTACAATTTTGATGATTTTTTAAACAAAGGAAACTGATCAATTACCTTTCTTCTCCTTGGAACTGACAAGCGTCACTCATTCAATAGAGATAAAAGCAAAAATTAGGAAACTAACCCAACAGTGTCAGAAACAGCACTATATACTATGAAAGAAAGCAGACCCACCTGAGACTTTTTAAATTACATTTCATTAACCAGCTTCTCATTCCAAGCAATGGGCAATAAAGATGGAGATAGGAAACAAAGAAGAATGAAAGGATAGTGAGCAAGTGAAAAAACAAACTTATGAAAAGAAAGCTAAAAGCCAGGTGTGGTGATGCATGCCTGTAATTCCAACGAATTGGGAGACTGAGTATTTGGGAGACAGACAGGAGGATCACAGGTTCTAGGCCAGCTTATTAGTGAGACCCTCAGCAACTTAGCAAGACCCTATTTCAAAATAAAAAATAAAAAGGGCTGGATTGTAAATTGGAGGTAGAATTCCTCTAGGTTCAATACCCAGTACCCAAAAAAAATGTTATAAGCACTACTTAAGATGGGTGTGGTGACACATGCTTGTAATCCCAGTACTTGGGAGGCTGAGACAGGAGGATATCAGGTTCACAACCAACCTCAGCAACTTAGGCCCTCCGCAACTTAGTGAGTTCCTGTTTCAAAATGAAAAAATAGAGCTGGGGATATAACTCAAAGGTAGAATGCCCCTTGGTTCAATCCCCAATACTACCAAAAAAAAAAGAAAGAAAAAACTGAGTTCTTAAGATTACAATTTTTTAATGTCTGTATTTACTTTTCTGCGAAAAACCTGTATAGATCTTTTGCCCATTTCTCTATCATATCATTCATCTTTTCTTACAGAATTATACATGATATCTTCCCATTAATATCTTTATTAATATTATACATATTAGTAAATAGTTATGAGTGTAAATTTTTTCTCCTAATTTATCATTTGTATTTTCATCTCCATTAGGCATATTGATGAAAAGAGACTGTTTTAACATTAGTTTCATATAACATAGGCTTACTGTTTCACACTCTTTCTTCTTCACTTTATTAATTCCTTTTCTACTCTGAAATCATAGAGATAGCCAGGCGTGGTGGCGCACGCTTGTAATACCAGTACTTTGGGAGGTGGAGACTGGAGGATCCGGGTTTGTGGCCAGTCTCAGCTCTCTCTCTCTCTCTTTCTCTCTCTCTCTCTCTCTCTCTCTCCCCCTGTCTCTTTCTCTCTCTCTCCCTCTCTCT
>PVJS01033680.1:0-22016 GCA_004027185.1 Glis glis
TTTTTTTTTTTTTTTTTTTTTGCGGTACCGGGGATTGAACCCAGGGGCGTTCTACCTCCGCACTACACCCCCGGCCCTATTTTTTTATACTTTATTTTGAAACCGGGTCTCACGAAGTTGCGGAGGGCCTCACTAAGTAGAGAACGAGAGAGAGAGAGAGAGAGAGCTGAGGCTGGCCGCGAACCCGGATCCTCTGGTCTCCGCCTCCCAAAGTACTGGGATTACAAGCATGCGCCACCACGCCTGGCTCAAGATTTTTTAATAATAGGAAAGTACCAATACATTAGAGAAAATTTAATTGTGGTAAATTACACATAAGATAAAATTCACCATCTAAACATGTTGAAGGCCGGGCGTGGTAGCACACGCTTGTAATCCCAGTACTTGGGAAGCTGAGACAGGAGGATCACAGGTTCGTGGCCATCCTCAACAACTTAGTGAGGCCCTCTGCAACTTAGTGAGACCCTGTTTCAAAATAAAGAATTAAAAAATAGGGCTGGGGGTGTAACTCAGAGGTAGAATGCCCCTGGGTTCAATCCCCAGTACTGCAAAAAAAAAAAAAAAAAAAAGAAAGAAAGAATAAAAAATAGGGCTGGAGGTGTAGCTCGGAGATAGAATACCCCTGGGTCCAATCCCCAGTTCCGCATCAATCAATCAATCAATCAATCAATCAGTTAAACATGTTGAAGAGCACAACTTGAAGCACATTCACACTGCTTGCAGGCATCCCCACCGTCCACCTCCAGAACGTTCTCATTTTCTCAAACTGGAACTCTGTCCCCATTCAACGCCAGCTCCCAGCCCCTGGCACCCACCATTTCTGTCTCTGCAGATCTGACGGCTCTAAGGACCTCCTAGGAGTGGAATCCTGGGGGGTGTGGCTTTCTGCGTCTGGGTCATTTCATTAAGCTTCATGACCACAAAGCATTCTCCCTCCAAGCTACACTCCCAGCCCTTTTCTTTTCCTTCCTTCCTTCCTTCCTTCCTCCCTCCCTCCCTCCCTCCCTCCCAGGGGCATTCTACCTCCGGGCTACACCCCCAGCCCTATTTTTAATTCTTTATTTTGAAACAGGGTCTCACTAAATTGCAGAGGGCCTCACTAAGTAGCCGAGGCTGGCCACGAACCCAGATCCTCCGGTCTCAGCCTCCCAAGTACTGGGATGACAAGCGTGCGCCACCACGCCCGGCTCCCTTTTCATTTTTTTAAAAAAATTCTGAAACAGGGTCTTTCAAAATTAGTTGCTGAGGCTGGCCTCCAATCTGTGATTTTCCTGTCTCAGCCTCCCAAGTACTGGGATTACAGGCGCGCGCCACCACGCCCGGCGACGTCCTTCCTGACGGCTGCGTAATACTCCAGTGTGTGGCTGGACCACTTTGGGTTCATCCGTTCATCCTCGGTGGACACCAAGGATGCTTCCGCTTTTTTTTTTTTTTTTGGCTGTTGTGAATCACGGTGCTGAAAACAGGGGCGTGCGAGTATCTGCTTCCTTAAACGTCTATTTTCAAAACGCGGGCAAGCTGTGGGTAGACGGGAAGCCTCCCTCGTCTAGTGGGGAAGGCGGGTCCTCGGCTTGCTTCCCTGGCTCAGCCTTCCTCTGCTTTCCCGAAGCAGCTGCTCGGCCCCAGGAGCCAAACCGAGGAGGCGACCGGGGAGCAGATGCGGTGAGCTGAGCCCTGCATCTCTGCGTGGGGCTGGTTTCGGGCCGGGCCCCGAGGTTTCCGCGGCGCGGCGACCACCCCGCGGCCCCGGCGACCTGGCGGACGGACGCGGTCTGCAGCCCGCCCTGGCGCCTCCGCCTCGGGTACCAGCCGGCCCCGCCCACGCGCAGCGTCGCCCCGCCCACGCGCAGCGTCGCCCCGCCCACGCGCACGCCCCCACGCGCACGCACCGCCCCCCCACGCGCCGCGCCGCCCCGCCCCGCGCACGCGCACGCGCCACCCCGCCCACGCGCACGCGCCACCCCGCCCACACTCACCGCGTCTCCTAGCAACGCGCGCGCGCCTGCATCCGCAGCCCCGGCCCCCTCGCGCTTCTCGGGGGATGCTCCGCCGCCCCCGGCGGTCTGGCCTCGCGGCTTCTGCGGCACCGTGGCGCCCCGACACCCGCCGGCCCGCTCCGGGGTCCTCTGCCTGGCGGGACGAGGGTCGGGGCGGGCGGGTGGATCAAGAGCGACCGCTCCTTAGGCCTGGAGCGAGCTCCGCCGCCCAGCCGGTGCCGCCATCTGGACCCGACCCTTCGCTAACCAACTGCTAGGTTCTACTGTGGCGCCGCTAAGCCCGGTGTTTTGGAGTTGCTAGGAGGGACCACTTAACTCTTTGTCGGCAGGGCTGGCTCTCCACGGTCGCGATGATAATAATCTGCCTTCCTCGGGAGCCAGGGGTGGCCACGGTGAGGACCGGGCTGGGCTGCCCCTCCAGGGCGGAAGCCAAAGCCGTCTGCAAAGCTGCCTACCTGCGGCTCACAGCAACAGAGCGACGTGCTTTCTAGAGAGCCGCTGCTGTCGCTGCCAAACCTGCCTGTTCCGGCCACAGCCGCTGCGGCCCCTTCTCCCTTCCCTTCCCCCTGTGACCGCGGCCAGCAGTTAGTTTATCCATCGTGCTCTGTAAGGAGCAGAAGCACATGGAATCCCGCTAACCGCGGGGAGATTTCTTTGGGTGTCAGTTTGGCTTTAAGCACTAGAGTTTATTTGGAAGCTCCACATAGCTAGTCTGCTCTGAACTTGGGGCTTGGGGTACAGCAGACGCACCTCCTCTCTGTGGTAGGGCAGATAACAGGCATAAAGACAACAGGCAGGGTTACGAGGCAGATGGAGGTGATGGAGGTAAGCCAGGGGAGACCTCTCTGAGGAGTTGACATTGGAGGGGAGGCCTGAAGAATGGGAGGAGTGGCCAGGGAAGAGCTCACTGGGCAGGGGAACAGCTGTGCAAAGGCCCTGGGGCAGGCCTGCGTTTCACTGTGGTGGAGTGACAGAAGGAAAGGGTGGCAGATGGGTTCTGGTGGGGGGAGCTTTGTTTGGATTTGGGGGTCTCATCCCAAGCACAATGGGGGCCCGTTGGGGGCCTAAGGAGTGAATGACACTGAGGATGGAGAGTAGAAGGGACCAGTAGGATTTCCAAGTGAGGGCCAGAGACACCAGGGGGATTGCCTGGGGGTCAGTGTGGGCAGCTGGGTGAACAGCCATTGCCCCCCCCCAGGTGTGAAGCAGAAGGGGTGTGCTAGGTTAAGGGCTCAGGAAGGTAGTGGGGCTCCCAGGCAGGAGATCAGAGAAGGGAAGCTGCAGCAAGGGGGAGAGTGTGTGTGGGGGGGTGCAAGGGACCCTGCGCCCATGTGGTAGACCAGCAGGGTGCTGGGGGCTCTGCCTGCCCCCCAGGGGTGTGTGTGAGGCAGAACATTCCGCCTGCCCTCCCCGAGGTCTTGGGTTTCCTGTGTCTGACAGATGTGTTTGTGTCTTCTCCTCTGAGCCCAGGCCACCAGCTCCGGGAAGCCGCCTGCCCCATCCACTGTGGTCACCATACTTGCCACGCCCCCGCCACTCATCCACTGCCTGGGGAGTCCCAGGGCTCGAGGGTCTGTCCCCAAACTTGCCTACTGTGGCCCCATCCACCCTCAGGTTTGTGATGAGGTTAGGGGAAACTGTCTGTGGGCAGAGCCATCCCCCCCAGACTCCAGGAAGCCTGGCGGGTGGGGGTGTGTGTGTCCTGAACCTTTGCGACATGGCCTCTGTGCATCTCCTAGACCAAGCCAGGGAGCTGCTTGAGACCGGAGTGGTCCTGGGCTGTGGGATAGACAGACACAGGCACCTGGGGGATACCAGAGTGGCACCCGGTGGGGACGGCCTGTGGGCGTGGCCACTGGGCAGCCCGGGTCCTTGGCTTTCCTCTGTCTCTGCTGATGGTGGCAGAGGCTCGGAGTGTGAGGGTGGTAGAGGACCAAGCATTGGTCACCTGTGCGCTGAGCAAAGGAGGGCGGCCCACACATACACGACAAAATCTCCTTTATTATTTGTTTACCCGCCCGGATTCCAGGTAGCTCTAAAAGCTGGCCGGGGCTGAGCCGTGCAGGCATTTTTGATTCACAGAAACAAGATGGAGGGAGTCAGGTGACACTGGCCACGTCTGTCCACTCGGTGCCATCCAGAAAGAGGGAGGGGTCTGAATGAAGCGGGGTGGGGCCTGGCAGGGGTGTCCCCGTGCTCGGCATCCACAGGACCACTACATCTGCCCAGGGTCCTCCAGGCCGGGGCCCAGGCCCTGCTCCCCAGGGACTACCCACTCCAGGCCCATGCAGAACGCACTGGGCGGTACTGGGGACTGTGGGGTGCAGGTGGTCCCAGGGGAGGCCTGCTTGCACCCCCACTGCGCCTGGCCATCTCTGCTTGGCCCCGGGCCCTGCTCACCTCCAGTCACTGGAAACGGGCCGGTGGGGTTCTGCTTGGAGCAGGCGGGCGTGAGGCCCGGGACCCCACCTGGTGCTGGTTGGGGGCTTGTCCTTGTCCCCACAGGGACACAGGGTGGGGACACCGGCCTGTCTCCTGCCACAGCCTCTCCCGGCTTGCCTCTCCACTGCTCCCTGACTCTACTTCCCCCGCATGCTCAGCCAGGGTCCTGGAAGCCATGGGAAAGACCGCGCCTTTCTCTGCCGCGGGCGGGTTTCGAGCCCGCCCAGGTGCCAGGCTTTGGTGGCCGCCGCGCCTCGGGGGACACTGTGATTTCTCTAAATGAGTGAAGTACGGATGTTTGAAAGAAACCTACAGAACGTTACTGAAAACGCAAAAGCTACTGTCCGGCGTGGGGACGAGTCCGCAGCGGGTCGGCGTGCGTGCGGTTGGGGCTCAGGCGGGCTGGGGGGCGGGCGGCTCACGGGAGCCCCTCCGCGCCATGGCGGCCCCGCTTCCTCTGGCCCGCGGCCTCCTGGGCCTCGGCTGCCTCCCGCAGCCTCTTCCGAAAGCGGGCCCCGGGCCTGCACCTGGGCGGCAGGGGCTCCATGCCCAGGAACTTGTGGATCTGCCGGAAGGCCAGCTGGCGCAGGGCGTGCTGCGGGCGACACGCCCTGTCAGGAGCCCCTCCGCCTGCTCCCGGGCCCCAGGGACAGGACTCTGAGGACAGGGGGCTCCCGGCTGCAGGCCCGACTCAGGCCTGCTCGGGGCCCCCCTTTTTCTCTTTTTGTGGTACTGGGGATGGAACCCAGGGGTGTTCTACCTCCGAGCTACACCCCCAGCCCTGATTTTTTTGTTTTGAAACAGGGTCTTGCTAAGTTGCTGAGGCTGTCCTCAAACCTGTGATCCTCCTGTCTCAGCCTCCCAAGCACTGGGATTACAGGCGTGTGCCACCACGCCCAGGTGGCTGTGGGCTCTCTTGTCACCACTGAGCTCTGGTGGACGCGGCCCAGGAAGCATTTCCCCGGTGCTGCTGGATGCTGGCGGGGCCCCTCACAACACCAGCTCCTTACTGCCTGACCAGAGGCCCCCAAACCCTGCTTGGAGAGCAGCTCGATTTCCCGGGGAGCTGTGTGGTTTGAGTTTTGTGTGGCCAAGAGACTTCTCACAAAGAGGTTTGCAAAATAGGACACCAGGGATGGCGCTGGCCAGGCGGGGGCTGTGGGCGGGTGTTTGTGGAGCATACTGCGGGGCCACGCAGGGCCGCCCCGGGAGCGGGCCTGCACACCCAAGGCTCGGGGCCGGCCTCCTACCTGGGCGCTGGCTGTCACGTCCTCCCGCTCCTGAAGGGTCATAGACCCCAGGGTGTCCACCTGGTCCCTCTCGCAGGGATCCTGGAGCCCCGGCCCATCTGTGAGGGGAGATGGGCAGCGAGAAGGTGAGGGACCTTGTGGGGGGCTGCGGATGACAGACGGGCCTGCCATGCCACGCGGGGCCAGCACCGAGACGCTGGTCACCCTGCAGGGCCTCACCTGGAGGCACGCTCGGCCCCGTGCATGGGCGTGCAAGCTGGGTGTGTGCCCGAGCCTTCCCTTCCTCCACCCGGCTCCTGGGAATCGCCCTCTCTCTGTCCACCCCGTCCTGGACTCAGTGGTACTTGTCCCCCCCCTCTGCTCCTAACGCCATGTGGTGGTTTTGTACACACCCGTTATCTGATTTCTGCCTATTTCCTTTGAATAAGTATCAACGTGCTTATTCAAATAAATTTGAATGGGGCGGACGGTGGGCCGCCTGGCTCCGGGAGGGCGGGTGCTCTGGGCTCCCCCGGGGTTTGGCCGCCAGGGCGCCCCTTCCTGCTTCCAGGTCTCTGTCCCTGGAGGATCCGCTGTGGCCAGTGTGTCTGTCATGGGCCACGCTCCTGTCTGGGATGGACCCTGTCCCTAAGGCTCTCTGTGTGTCTGACCCCGGCCACTGACCTGCCAGGAGGGCGCCGGTGGCCACGCATTCTAGGACCCGCCGCATGGCGTCCCCAGGGCTCAGCGGCCTGGGCGCGCTGCTCAGCGCCTTCTCCACCAGCAGCTCCATGGCCTGGGCGGGGGACACGGTGGGGACATTGTGCTCTCCGGGTGGGGGACCCAGGCAGCTCCCTCCCCTCAGAACGGCTTAAGGGCTCGGCCAGGGGGCTCAGGGACTGACTTAGAAGCGGAGAGACTTAGTAACTCTATTGGCAGGGCGTGGTGGTGCACGACTGTAATCCCAGTATTTGGGAGGCTGAGGCAGGAGGATGGCAGGTTTGATGACAGCCTCAGCAAATTAGCGAGACTCAGCAGCTAGCGAGCCCCTTTTTCAAAATGAAAAATTAAAAGTAGGGCCGAGGGTATAGCTTGGAGGTAGAATGCCTTTGGGTTCCATCCCCAGTGAAAGAAAGAAAAAGAAAGAAAGAGAGAGAGAGAGAGAGAGAGAGAGAGAGAGAAGAAAGAAAGAAAGAAAGAAAGAAAGAAAGAAAGAGGAAAGAAAGGAAGGAAGGAAGGAAGGAAGGAAGGAGGGAGGGAGGGGGAAGGGGGGAGGGGGAGGGGAGGGGGACATTCTGCCATTTTTGGACCCCAAGCAGGGGTGTGATCAGATGGGGGACAGAGCCAGGGCTGTGACAGGTGTGGGGGGAGCCGCAAGCCCACGGGGACAGACCCTGGCTGGGGGAGGAGGCTGTGCGGGCGGCTGGTCTGTGGCCGGTGAAGGTGCAGGAGTCAGGCGGGGCTGGGGGCCTCTCCTCTCCTCTCCCCCCTGGGCCAAGCTCAGGGGCCAGGTGGCCCATGTGCAGCCAGGTGGCCCTGCCGCCGCCAGGTGTAGGCGGCACATTTCCGTGGTGTGCCACATTTGCATGCCACCCGGCCTCCTCTGCAGAGTGTGGGTTTCAGGGTAGTAAAGGTCAGAGGAGGCCGGGCGGGCCCCTCCCTGCCCACTCCCACCTGTCTCCCAGGTACACGTGGCTCCCGGCAGAGCCCGCGCTGGGAGAGGCGCCTCTGTCTCGGGAGATCCATGCCTGGCTGTTGGGGTTGCAAAGCCCCCCGGGGGACCTCCCGGGCCACTGAGCACCCACACTGCCTTACCCAGGCGGGCAGGGCGCCCCAGGCGGGCAGGCGCCGGCGCAGATCCTGCAGGACTCGGATGACAATCACGCAGGGCTGCAGGCTGCTGGCGCGCGCCTGTGGGGAAGGAGCGCCCAGTTAGTTCCCGCAGAGCAGGACGAGTGGGGACAAGGCCCGGCCAGCCTTGGGGGCAGCCTGGGGAGGCGAGCCCACGTCCTGATGAGCACAGGCCGGTTATCAGGTGACCAAGGATGGTGGCAGCGTCCCCGCCTGAAGGCAGCAGCCATTGCTACCAGGTTCCCAGACCATGTGTCAAGTTAGCTTGGCAGAGAGAGGGGGCACAACAAGGGGCCCAGCAACCGCTCAGGGGCGTCCCCTCTGTGCTGGGGGGGCCTGTATGGTGACAAGGCCCCTCCCCATCCCCCCACACCCCCAACCTGGAACCACTTGGCGTGGCGGAGGGCGGCCAGGGACTCCAGGCACGTCTTGGAGCTCAGGACGTCTTCTGGGTCAGGCGGCGCCTCCTTGGTTTTTTCTGGAAGGAACAGGAGATGTGTGAGCCCCCAGGGGGCCTGGGGCAGGTGCTGTCCCCTCTGCTCCTGACTCCAAGGGCGGCCTGGGTCGGGACCCTCGATCCTTAGGGCTTGGTGTGGCGTATCTGGGGGACATGGGGTACCTCCTGGATTGTCCCGAAGGGACACACAGCGGGGACCCCAACACCACGGCTACACTACTCTCATCTTCCCGGGAGGGACAGGTCGCAGGAGGATGGAGGCCATGGATGGATGCCAAGTGATTTTGGAGCGACCAGCTATGGTGGAGATGGGAACGATGGATTGGGCCAGGTTCCAGAAGCTTCCAGATGCTTCATGGGAAGAGAGTACATGGTGGGATCCCAACACATTGGGTCATTGAAGACAAAGACCGGGCTCTGGGAGAAGGGCAGGGCAGGTGTGCCTCCCCTTCTTGTTATTGCTTCTGGAATATTCTTCTGCTGTGTGAAGCCTGTAGAGTCCCCGGCTTGTTCTGGTTGTGTGAGGGGGCACAGCTTTGGTTTGGTTTGGTGCTGGGGATTGAACCCAGGGGCATTCTACCTCCGAGCTATACCCGAAACCCTTTTTATATTGTTTTGAAATAGTGTCTCGCTAAGTTGCTGAGGGTCTCGCTTAGTTGCTGAGGCTGTCCTCCAACCTGCGATCCTCCCATCTCGGACTCCCAAGTCCTGGGACGACAGGTGTGTGCCACCACAACTGGCTCGGAGCACAGTTTTGCTTGTCCATCAGTGTCCTCGGCCTCTGTCTGTCCATCTGTCAGGGGCAAATTACTCCTTTGGGTTTGACATGGAGCTGGCAGGGGGTATATGTGGGAAGGGGGCTCCTGGGGCTGGCCTCCCCCCTACTGGCCCCTAGAGGGGAAACTGAGGGAGGACGTAGCTGACAGGAAGTGCAGTTTCTGGTGGGCTGGCTCACGGGCTTCCTGTCAAAGAATGTCTTGTCCCAGAGGATTTCTGGGTCTCTAGCTCCGTCCAGTCAGGCCAGGTGAGGGACTCTGGTGGCTGCCAACCCTAAACCCTGGGAAGCACCCCAACTCCTTCCTGGGTGCTTGCACCAGGGTTTTTGGCTACATTTAACAGCATTTTGTTTTTTCCCCACTAAAAAAAATTTTTTTTAGCTGGGCATGGTGGCATACGTTTGTAATCCCAGTACTTGGGAGGCTGAGACAGGAGGATCGCAGGTTCACGGCCAGCCTCTGCTACTTAGTGAGGCCTCCGCAACTTAGACCCTGTTTCAAAATAAAAAATAAAATAAAATAGGTCTGGGGGTGTAGCTTGGAGGTAGAATGCCCCTGGGTTCCATCCCCAGTGACAAAAAATAAAGAAATAAATTTTGTGGTTCTGGGGATGGAACCTAGGGGCATTCTACCTCCAAGCTACACCCCTGGTCCTTTTTATTTTTTATTTCAAAACAGCATTTCACTAAGTTGCTGAGTCTGGCCTCAAACCTGAGATCCTCCTGTCTCAGCCTCCCAGGTACTGGGATCAGAGGCGTGTGCCACCATGCCTGGCTTCATTGTAATTATTTTTTTAGATAACTATTTGTGACAGCTGGTGATGGTTTTCCACTGAAGGTTCAAGGGCTCACCTTTGGGAAACTTTCAGTATTAAAAGCAAATTAATTAATTAATTTCTTGCAGTACTGGGGATTGAACCCAGGGGCATTCTACCTACGAGCTACACCCCAGCCCTATTTTTTATTCTTTATTTTGAAACAGGGTCTCACTAAGTTGTGGAGGGCCTCACTAGCTGAGGTTGGCTGTGAACCTGTGATCCTCCTGTCTCAGCCTCCCAAGTACTGGGGTTACAAGCGTGCGCCACCATGCCTGACATAAGCGAGTTTATTTATTTATTTATTTATTTATTTTAATTTTTTTTGCAGTACCGGGGATTGAACCCAAGGGCGTTCTACCTCCGCGCTACGCCCCCGGCCCTATTTTTTATACTTTATTTTGAAACCGGGTCTCACGAAGTTGCGGAGGGCCTCACTAAGTAGAGGGGGGGGGAGGGAGAGAGAGAGCTGAGGCTGGCCGCGAACCCGGATCCTCCGGTCTCCGCCTACCAAGTACTGGGATTACAAGCGTGCGCCACCACACCCGGCCGCGAGTTGATTTACATAGTAGTCTGTGGCCCTCAGCTGTGATTCAAACAAGACAATCATGAAGGGGTTCCAGCATGACTGGAACCTGGAAAACAGCCCAGAGGCTATTCTAGAAGATTCTGTGGCTGAGCCCCCAGGAAGCCCCAGTTTTGCCTGCTGCCTCAAGACCCACTGTGAGAAGCGGCACCGGGTGCAACAGAGGCGCCCAGGGAGTGCGGGGTAGGGGCAGTGGCAGGGGCAGGACAGAAGGGCCGGCCGCACCTCGGTCCGCGGAGGGGTCCTCTCGCATCAGGGGCGAAGTGAGGGACACGGTGACCTGCATCCTGGGCTCCTCGCAGGAGGAGATGGTGATGCTGGTTCCAGGCTCAGAGGAGACCTCGTACTTGTCCTCGGTCACCATCTAGGAGGTGTGAATACAACGCAAGGCCGCGTCACCCCAGCTCAGAGGCACGTGTGAACGAGCAAGGACCCGGCTGGCGTGTGCACATCCCCGTTGGCCCTCACGAGCTCGCCGCCCGGGTCCCAGGCCCTGTGCCGGGTGTCTGGACCCTCCACATGACTAAGACACAGGCTATCCCTACAGGGGTGCACATGTGCAGAAATACGGATGGACAACGGACTCTGTGATAGAAGGAACCTTCATATGTAAAGAACACCCATAATTCAATAAGAACAAGAGAAGCAATCCATTTCAAAGAAAACTGGGGAGTGAAGTAACAGCTAGTTGCCAGAAATAAAACCCACAAAGGACCCTTTTCACACGATGACACAAATGACCCCCATGGTCAGCGAGAAGCAAATTAATGACCATGAGAAGCCACCTGTGAGGACGAAGCCTGAGGGGCCTGGGGAGCAGCCCAGGCTCCCCATGCCTGTCACCCTCTCCACACTTCCCGCACCCAGTCCACACTGGAGCTGGGCCTCCCTGCCTCTCCCCCAAATGCACCTTCCTCTGGTCCTGGAGCCCTCCTCGCGCAGGGCCACCCCGCAGTGAGGCAGACCCTGAGGTTCCTTCTACAACCCCAGCTCTCTCCCAACCTGGACCATCTTTGTGGGGCTTAGGGCTTGCGTGTGAGCTTCCAGAAAGCAGGGCCCGCAGCTGAGCCCTGTTTGGAACCCTCCTGGTATTTAGCAGGTGCTCAGGAAATGAGCTATTGATTTGGAGCATGTCACTCCCTGCTTTTTTTTTTTTTTTTTTTTTTTTTTTTTGTGGTACTGGGGATTGAACCCAGGGGCATTCTACCTCCGAGCCACACCCCCAGCCCTATTTTTTATTTTTTATTTTGAAACAGGGTCTCACTAAGTTGCAGAGGGCCTCACTAAGTAGCTGAGGCTGGCCACGAACCTGCAATCCTCCTGTCTCAGCCTCCCAAGTACTGGGATTACAAGCGTGCGCCACCACGCCCGGTTTTTATTTTTTATTTGTAAACGGGGTCTCAAGAAGTTGCGGAGGGCCTCACTAAGTAGCTGAGGCTGGCCGCGAACCCGGATCCTCCGGTCTCAGCCTCCCAAGTACTGGGATTACAAGCGTGCGCTACCATGCCCAGCTCACTCCCTGCTTTAAACACTCCCTACTTCCCTGAGAACATACTCCTACCTCCTTGCAGGGCCTTCAGCCAGGCTCGATCCAGGCCCTGGTCCCCTCCCACCACCTCTGGCCCCAGCAGGGGCTGGTCCTCCTCTCTGGAAGTGGGATACCCGCTCCCAGAATTTCAGGTCTCACCTCTGTCTTGTCGCACGCCTTCCCCAGCCTGTCTGAAGTAGCCCCCAGCTCTCCCCAGCTCCTCCCTACCAAGCTCTGTTGATTCTGGGGTCTGCCCAGCCCCCTCCCCCAGTTAGTATCGGGTGCTCACTGAACAGGCCGGAGGAGCAGTACAGGACTCCCCCGGGATGGGAGAGAGGAAGAAGAGGCCGCTGGGGGACTGGGCTTTGTGTGTGTGTATGGTACTGGGGACTGAACCCAGGGATGCTCTACCACTGAATTACACCTCAGCCCTCTTTATTTTATTTCTTATTTCTGTGGTACTGGGGATGGAATCCAGGGACATTCTATCTCCGAGCTACACCCCAAGTCTTTTTTATTTTTTGTTTTTTTTTGGGGGGGGGACTGGGGATTTAATCCAGGGGCATTCTACCTCCAAGCTATACCCCCAGCCCTATTTTATTTTAATTTTTTAATTTTTATTTATTTATTTTTTTGAGGTGCCAAGGATTGAACCCAGGGGCATCTAACCTCTGAGCTACACCCCGGCCCTATTTTTTATTTTGAAACAGGGTCTCACTAAGTTGGGGAGGGTCTCACTAAGTAGCTGAGGCTGGCCAAGAACCCGGATCCTCCAGTCTCAGCCTCCCAAGTACTGGGATTACAGGTATGCACCACCAAACCTGGCTTCCATTTATTTATTTATTATTTATTTTTTTTATTTGTACTGGTGATGGAACCCAGGGGTCTTCTACCTCCGGGCTACACCCCCAGACCTTTTTTTTTTTTAATTTGGAAACAGGGTCACTAAGTTGCTGAGGCTGGCTTGGAACCTGCGATCCTCCTGTCTCAGACTTCCAAGTAGCATGCGCCACCACACCCGGTTCTTCCTTTTTATTTTGAGACAGGGTCTCACTAAGTTCCCCAGGCTGGCCTTGAACTTGGAATCCTTCTGTCTCAGCCTCCAGAGTTGATGGAATTACAGGCTTTGCCATGGTGTTAGGCTAGGAATTGGATTTTTTTTTTTTTTTTTTTTTTTTAGTGATTATGACGGGGCATGGTAGCACACATCTGTCATCCCAGTATTTGGGAGGCTGAGACAAGAGGATCTCAAGTTTGAGGCTAGTCTCAAACTTAGCAATTTAGTGAGACTTTCAGCAACTTAACAAGACCCTGTTTCAAAATCAAAAAATATGTGTCTCTCTCTCTACTTAGTGAGGCCCTCCACAACTTCGTGAGACCCGGTTTCAAAAAATAAAGTATAAAAAATAGGGCCGGGGGTGTAGCGCGGAGGTAGAACGCCCCTGGGTTCAATCCCTGGTACCGCAAAAAAAAAAAAATCAAAAAATATAAAGGGTTGGTGGTATAGCTTGGAGGTTATTAAACCTGCCATCCTCCTGTCTCATCATCCCAAGTACTGGGATTACAAGTGTGTGCCACCTTGCCCGGCTCCTTCAATTCTTCAATGGGAACTGGGAAACGCCCAGTTCCCATCCCCGTTTACCCCTCTGACCGCGGGCTGTGGTTCTGTTGGGTGGATGTGACCTATGTGGCCTATGTGGCCGTCCCTATAGCGGTTGGACATTTAGGATCATTTCCAAGTTTTAGCCCGAGCTCCCTACCAAATGGGAGCCTGAAGTTGCCAGCATACTTTTTCCGTTTATTTATTTATTTGATACTGGAGGTTGAACCCAGGGGCATTCTACCTGCAAGCTACACCCCCAGCCCTATGTTATTTTTATTTGGAAACGGTCTCACTAGGTTGATGAGAGTCTCACTACTTGCTGAGGCTGTCCTCAAACCTGCGATCCTCCTGTCTCAGCCTCCCAAGTCCTGGGATGACAGGTATCATCATGAACAAGCAGCGAAGCCCCTGAGCCAAGGGTCCCGGGGAGGGTCAGCGAGTTCCGGGGTGCCGACCTCACCTGGAGCTGCTGGGGTAGCTGCTCCGAGATTCTCTGCAGCAGGGCGAGCGTGGGCTTCTCGGAGCACAGCAGGGTCAGCTGCACCTTCCTGTCCCCCCGCAGGACCAGGCCTTTTGCCAGGATCCCCACTCGCATGACGCCCTTCAGGATCCGCAGCGAGGGTCCCGCGCTGCTGTGGAGACAGAGTGGCGGAGGTCAGGGGAGGGGGCGGGGACCCGTTGCCAGCTTGCAGGCCCTGGGGACCTGGCGGGGTGGAGCCTCTCTGTGCCTCAGTTTCCTCATCTATAAAGGGGACCCTGCCCCCTCCATCAAAGGCACTGCCCAGGAAGGAGTGAGACCTGAGATTCGTGGTCCAGTATTAGGGCACTCCGTAACGCAGACGTCCTTCCTGCGCCAAGGCCAAAGGGAGGCCCTGTGCTGGGTGGAACCAGCTGGTCCCAGAAGGCCACGCAGTGTCCCCAGACACAGGGAGCGGACTCTCGGGCGCATTAAAGGAAGGGGAGTGGGTGCTGAACAGGGCTGGTTTCCACTTGGGGAAGTGAGCACGTTCTAGGGACACAGCCGCACACTTGGAAAGTGTTAGAGTGATAAAATTCCTGGTACGTGTATTCCACCACGGTAGAAAAACACTACAGAGAGAAAATGAGTAAGAGGCCACCGAGAGCGGGGAGCCACGGCCCTCACCGCGCAGAGGGACTTCCTGTCCCCTGCGGACACTTAGCCACCCGCATCCTCTTCCCACTAACCGTTCTGCAAGGCGGAGGAGTCGGCTCAGAGCTGCTGGCGAGGAGACCTAGGTTCACAGAGATGCTTAATTCCTGGGAGCTGTATATTTTTTATTTATTTATTTATTTATTTATTTATTTATTTATACTGGGGATTGAACCCAGGGGCATTCTACCTCCAACCTATATCCCAGCCCTATTTTTTATTCTTTATTTTGAAACTAAGTTTTTATTATTTTGAAACTAAGTCTCACTAAGTTGCGGAGGGCCGCACTAGGTAGTTGAGGTTGGCCGCGAACCCAGATCCTCCAGTCTCAGCCTCCCAAGTACCGGGATTACAAGTGTGCACCACCATGCCCAGCTTATTATTTTTATTTTGAAACAGGGTCTCACTAGGTTGATGAGAGTCTCACTACTTGCTGAGGCTGGCCTCAAACCTATCATCCTCCTGTTTAGCCTCCCACATACTGGGATTACAAGCGTGCGCCACCACGCCTGGCCTATGTATTTATTTTTGAGATGGGGTCTCGCTAAGTTGCCCAGGCTGGTCTGGAACTTGTGATTCTCCTGCCTCAGCCTCCTGGTAGCTGGATGGCAGGCATGCGCTGCACCCGGCTCTGAGATCAGCATCTTCCATAGCAAAGGACAAAGCTCTGGCCCGTTGTTGGGGGGGGGGGGCTTTCCACTCAGGAGCGGGGCGGGGCGAGTGCCAGGCCCCGCCCAGGGGGGGCAGCAGGGCGGGGCCTCTCACCTGCGCTGGCCGCGCTTCTCCTCCACACTTTCGCAGTCCTCCTCCACCAGCAGATCTGACACCATCTTGAGCGCCCGCTCTGCGTGGGACACGGCCTTCTGGATGGCCAGCAGCTCCGCCTCCGTGGGGTAGATGGTGGCGTGCTTGCACATGACGTGTCGGTCATCGCTGGACTCCGGCCGCCGCCTGGGCTGGGGGGAGGGGCACCACGGTCAAGGCTGGGCCCTGGGGGCCTTCAGGACCGAAGGGGCAGGGGACAGGATGGCCAGTGGCGGACACGCTGAGAAGGCACCGAGGGCACTGGGAGCTCGCGGGGAGAGGAGGGCCGGAGGATGCAGGATGCGGGAGCCACAGGTGTGGAGTGAGGAGCCTCCGCCTGTCTGATGGCTGCAGGGAGCTGGGTTTGGGGAGGCTCATGGATCCCCTCCTGGCAATACCCGGAGCCTGCAAGTCCCCCAGGGCCAGGCGTCTCCCCTCAGTCAGGCGCACATCTGAGGCTCCCACTCAACCCCGGGGCCTGGCCTGTGGGGACAGTGCCTCAGCAGGGCCAGGAGCTGGAAAGATGGGGAAGTGACAGCCCTGGACCCCTGGGGCCAGGAGACTCCTGGAGAGGCCGGTCCCCGAGAGGACTGCGCCACGCTCCGGCATCTTCCCCCATCACTACCTGGCGTGGGGCTGTGGCCACCCCCGGCGGGCCAGCGAGGAGCAGGGGGGCCCAGTCGGCAGACAGGGACAGTTGCTCCTTGTCCTGGGGCCGTGGCTGCTCCTCCAGCTGCGGGCAGCGCGCCTCCTGGTGCCTGTGGGGACCCAACAGGGCAGGGGACGGTGAGACCAGCAGGAGCCTGACCTGCCACCACACTCTGCCGCCACCCCCTCCAATGCCACCCCCACCCACTGCTGGAACTCCCTGGGCTCCCAAGAACCAGGGACACGGCCCCGCATGGTGCCCACCATCTCAAGGGGCACAGTCAGGCCCTGGCCAGTGCCACTCCCCTCAGAACTGTCCCGTCTCCCTCCCCCCTCAGACAGTGCGTACGTCAGATGCTGTGTAGATGAAACACTCTGGGATCACTCTAAAGAGTGGGCGGCAGTGTATGGATGGTTGGGGGACACAGGGAGCACCAGAGGTAGGAGACAACAGAGGTTGGAGACACAGGGGATAAGAGGGGCTGGGGACCCAGGGGAAACAGAGGTCAGGGGACAAGGGACAACAGAGGTCAGGGAACACACAGGACACCAGAGGTCAGAGACACAGGTCTGGGGGGTGCCAGAGATCAGGGACACTGGAGGTCAGGAACATGGGGGTCAACAGAGGTCAGGGGACACAGGGGATTCCAGAGGTCAGGGATGCAGGGGATAACAGAAGTCAGGGGCAAGATAGGCGTGGTGGCACATGCAGGCCCTCCGAAACTTAGCGAGACCCTGTTTCAAAATAAAGAACTAAAGGCCGGGCGTGGTGGCGCACGCTTGTAATCCCAGTACTTTGGGAGGTGGAGACCGGAGGATCCGGGTTCGCAGCCAGCCTCAGTTCTCTCTCTCTCTCTCTCTCTCTCTCTACTTAGTGAGGCCCTCCGCAACTTCGTGAGACCCAGTTTCAAAATAAAGTATAAAAAATAGGGCTGGGTGTGTAGCGCGGAGGTAGAACGCCCCTGGGTTCCAATCCCCGGTACCGCAAAATAAATAAATAAATAAATAAATAAAAATAAAAATAAAAAGAATTAAAAATAGGGTTGGGGGTAGAATGCCCCTGGGTTCAATCCCCAGTACTGCCAAAAAAAAAAAAAAAAAAAAGGAAGTCAGGAAGTCAGGGACACGGGACAACAGAGGTCAGGGACACGGAATGCCAGATGTTTGGGGACCCGGGACGCTAGGTGCCTCTGAGCTGTCCTGTGCGCAGGCAGGGCTCCCGTGCTGTCTGTCGTTTGTCTGGTCAGGAGGGGGCGACTGTCACTGTCCCCCTCAGTGGAGAGGCTGAGTCAGTGGCCGTCTTGCCGGGCACGGGCCGGCTGGGCTGGCTCCGCCGTCGGGAGCCCCGGATGTGGCCCGTGGATGGCGGCGGGGCGCCGGCACCTCAGCTCCGCGCAGTGGCTCCGCATCTCCTCCAGCCGCTGCTGGGCGCGCTGCCGCTCGGTCCGCATGCGCTCCTCCAGCAGCTTCCGCACCCTGCTGCTGGGCTTGGCGGCAATGGGGAGGTCGGGGTCCACTTTCTTCTGCGGAGGCAAGGAGGCCAGGCTGTGAGAGCGGAGCCTCGCGGAGGCTGCACCCTTGGCCCACGCACCGCGAGCGGCGGCTGGTTTGCACACGTGGTCTCCACTCCTCGCCCTACGGCACACAGCGCAGGGCAACTGAGCATGAAAGGGGTACGTGATCTGTTCTTGAGGGAATCAGAGAAGTCCGGCTGACTAACCCAGAACACTCACTCCCAGGCAGGAGCCTCAGCAAGAGACGCAATGCAACGGCAGAGAACCCTGTGCGTCTCCCACGGTCTCCCCGCCTCCGCCTAAGATCGGCCTGCGAATCTCCTCCAGCGCCAAGCTGAAGATGCTTTCCAGAATAATATTGATTTGCATCCACCCACCCACTTACCCATCCCATCCACCCACCAAGCCAAGTACCCGCCCACTTACCCATCCCATCCACCCACCAAGCCAAGTACCCGCCCACTTACCCATCCCATCCACCCACCAAGCCAAGTACCCGCCCACTTACCCATCCCATCCACCCACTCACCCACCTATCCACCCACCAATCCAAGTACCCACCATATACCTATCTATCCATCCATCCACTCATCCATCCATGCATCCATGCATCCTTCCATCCATCCACCCATCTATCCATTCACCCACCCACCCACTTATCCATCCATCCATCCATCCATGCATCCATCCATCCATCCACCCACTTACCCATCCCATCCACCCACCAAGCCAAGTACCCACCCACCTATCCTTCCATCCACCCACCCACCCGCCCACCTATCCACCCACAAATCCAAGTACCCACCACCCACCTATCTATCCATCCATCCACTCATCCATCCACTCATCCATCCATGCATCCATGCATCCATCCATCCATCCTTCCACCCATCTATCCATTCACCCATCCACCTATCCACCCACCCATCTAGTCAGCCACTCACTTACCCACCCATCCACCCACCCGCTCATTATCCATCCATCTTCCCTCCATCCCTCCCTCCCATCCATCTGCCCGCTCATCCATCCATCTGCTCACTTATCCATCCATCCATCCATCCATCCACCCACCCACCTGCCCATCAGTCCATCCACCCATCCTCCCATCCATCCATCTACCCACCAATCCACTGACCCACTTATCCATCCATCCATCCATCCATCCATCCACCCACCCACCTGCCCATCAGTCCATCCACCCATCCTCCCATCCATCCATCCACCCACCAACCAATCCACTGACCCACTTATCCATCCATCCATCCATCCATCCATCCATCCATTTATCCATTTATCCATTTATCTACATACCGACCCACCCGTCCCCTGGTTCCTGAGTTCTCTGCGGGCCACAGGCCAGATGCTGATGGAGGACAGAGTGAGTTGAGGCAGAGGACATGGCCTTGCTTCTGAGGAAGTGGGGAGGGCCTGAGAGGGGGCGGCCGCGGCCACGAGAGCCTGAGACACGCTAGGACTGCCGGCCAGGCAGCACTGCAGCGAAGCACCCTGGGCAGGAGCAGGGAGTGCGGGCATGGGGTGGCGGTGGGCTCCCCAGCTGGCCCAGGGCGTGGTGGGCCCTTTGTGGATGAGGGGCCCAAGAGGTGGCTGCCCAGACCTCGCAGTCGCCAGGGACCAGGGGCAATGTGCAGGAGGCCCCTGGGGCCTGGAGGTATCATTTAGGGCTCAGCAGAACACGGCAACAAGCTCCCAAGCTCCCCGGCCCCCCAGCCCTAACTGAACCAGACCGTAGGGGCTGAGGTCCCAGCTCCTCCCCAGCTGAGCCTTGCGCGGCCGCGTGCGCCCCCGCTGGACATACCCGGTACTGCAGCCGGTGCCGCCGCCCCTTCACGTGCAGGTCCCTGGCTTTAGGGTCGTTGAAACTGCACTCGCACAGCTTGCAGTGGAACCGAATCACTCTCCCTTCGTCATTGCACACCTGAGGCACAAAGCACGGTCGGCGCGTTGGCCAGGCACGAGACCCCAAGAGCCCGTCACTTTGGGGTCTGGGAGCATGTCATTCAAAGGCCAGACTGGTCTCTCCCACCTGCCCCTTCCTTCTTCCTCCTGGGCATTTGCCCCCAGCCCCACCCAGCCGCAGCACCTCCTGCGAGCCAGCCCTGCAGACCCCACCTCTGCCCAGCCGCCAGCGCTGCCCGCCCAGCCTCTCTGGTCCTCGACTGAGCGACAGGGTCTCCAGCAGCGGGGTCCTGCCTGGTGTGCTCATTTTGCCCAAGGTGACTGGCGCAGAGGACATGGCCCTCTCGCTCTGGCCTCTCGGGAGCACTTAGGGGCAGGTGGGGACCGTGGAACTGGCCGCGAGGGGAGCAGGCTTTGGAATTAAGGGGAGCCTCATAGGCTTCTGCCCGGGGCGTCTGCGCAGTGGCCACACGGGTGCACCCGGTCTTGGGCCGGGGTTCCGAATCCCATTCTTTTGGTCATGCGGAGAGAGGCTGGCCTGGGCCTGGAAGTTCACTGGCCACGGGTTGGCCCACCTGGCCGGGGCGAGGCTCTGTGTCCACCCACCTGTCCTCAGTGGGTCCTGCCACCCTCCGGCCCAACGGAGCTTCCTATCATCCCATTACTCGGTCCACTTTCCTTCCTTCAGGGAGAATGGCCATTGTGCACGCGTGCTAGCCTCCCGTCTGACCTCCCAGCAGGCTCCGGGGCCTCAGGCAGGTCCCTGCAGTTTGGGCCACTGAGCTCTGTTGCAGAGCTAATGGAAGGGCCGGGTTTGTACATCTCCCGCGGGGAGAACCGAGGTGCGCTCTCAACCTGGCCCTAGGCTGGGTCCTTGGGCCCCAGAGCTTGACCGCTGCCCCGGCCTCCACCTACCTCCTCCACGTAGTCCGGGCCCACTGGCTCCGCTTCCCAGCTGCCCCCGGAAGCCTCCCCCGTGCCGCCCCGGAAGGGCAGTTGTCCGGGCCCCTCCGACTTGGATCGTGCGGACTTCCCCTCCTGGGGTCGGCCTCGGGCTGACTCCGGAGGCCCTGAAGGAAGATGATTGTGTTACTTATAGCGCCCAGCCAAAACCCATCGGGGCCGCAGCCTGCCAGGCGGTGCAGCAGGGGGAGAGGGCTGCCCGAGACCAGGCCTGGCCCGGCCCGCTCCCTCCTCGAGGTGGCCATCGAACCTCCCTGGGGTGGCCGGCATGCAGCCTCCTGGGAGAGTTGTTACATTCAGCCAGGTGCAGTGGCGCACGCCTATAATCCCAGTATCTGGGAGGCTGAGACATGAGGATCCCAGGTTCGAGGCCAGTCTCAGCCACTTAGTGAGGTCTTGTTTCAAAATAAATAAAGCCCGGCGTGGTGGCGCACGCCTGTCATCCCAGTACTTGGGAGACTGAGACAGGAGGATCACAGGTTCAAGGACAGCCTCAGCAAGTAGTGAGACTCATCAACCTAATGAGACCCTGTTTCAAAATAAATTTTAAAAATAGGGCTGGGGATATACCTTGGAGGTAGAATGCCCCTGGGCTCAATTTCCAGCACCACAAAAAAATAAAATAATAAAAAATAAGCTGGGAGCCGGGCGTGGTGGCGCATGCTTGTAATCCCAGTACTTCGGGAGGCAGAGACCTGAGGATCTGGGTTCGCGGCCAGCCTCAGCTCTCTCTCTCTCTCTCTCTGTCTCCCTGTCTCTCTCTCTACCTAGTGAGGCCCTCCGCAACTTCGTGAGACCCGGTTTCAAAATAAAAGTATAAAAAATTAGGGCCAGGGGTGTAGCTCGGAGGTAGAACGCCCCTGGGTTCAACCCCCAGTACCGCAAAAAAAAAAAGTAAAATAGGGAAATAGGGCTGTGGGTGTCACTAGGAGGTAGAGCACCCCTGGGTTCAATCCCCAGTACCAAAAAAAAAAAGTCAGATTCAAAATGGAGTCGCCTGTGTCAAACCCTGACAAATGGAGCCGGGAGGGCCATGAAGAGAGGGCTCTTTCACAGGATCTAACGGATAATAGGAATTACCAGAGGGACAGCTGGCCGCTTATACAAGAATAGCTCTGCCTGGCACACTGTCCCAAAAGTGCCGTCCAACCAAGCAGCCCGCCCCGCCTTCGCACCCGGCCTCAGAGCCACCTCATGCAGAAGCCTCCCATGAGCACAGAGAGCCCAAAGTGCCCATGACCTTTCTTTATTTTTATTTTATTTTATTTATTTATTTATTTATTTTGCAGTACAGGGGATTGAACGCAGGGGCGTTCTACCTCCACGCTACGCCCCCGGCCCTATTTTTTATACTTTATTTTGAAACCGATCTCACGAAGTTGCGGAGGGCCTCACTAAGGAGAGAGAGAGAGAGAGAGAGAGAGAGCGAGAGCTGAGGCTGGCCGGGAACGGGGATCCTCTGGTCTCCGCCTCCCAAAGTACTGGGATTACAAGTGCACGCCACCACGCCTGGCTCTGAGACCCTGTTTCTAAATAAAAAATAAAATAGGGCTGAGGGTGGAGCTCGGAGGTAGAATGTCCCTGGGTTCCATCCATAGTACCACAAAAATAAAAAATAAAATAGGGCTGGGGTGTAGCTCAGAGGCAGAATGCCCCTGGGCTCCCTCCCCAGGACCACAAAATAAATAAATAAATAAATAAATAGGACTGGGGGTG
>PVJS01033681.1:0-22018 GCA_004027185.1 Glis glis
TCTCTCTCTCTCTCTCTCTCTCTCTCTCTCTCTCTCCTTAGTGAGGCCCTCCGTAACTTCGTGAGACCCGGTTTCAAAATAAAGTGTAAAAAATAGGGCCGGGGGTGTAGCACGGAGAACGCCCCTGGGTTCAATCCCTGGTACGGAAAAAAAAAAAAACATTTGGAAAAGTTGGAGTCATGAGACAGAGGCAGAAAATATTCACTTAAGCATATCACATTCTAACTGTAGAAAACCAAAGCCAAACAATTTTTGAAATAAGCCAGAGAGAAGCAATCTTACTTCTGAAAGAATGAGAGTGAGAATTACAGTGGAATACTAAAATGAAATAATTTTGAGGGGAATTTTTAAAGGGTTGGCTTAAACAAATAAAAGTAGAATTCTAAAATAGTACAATTTTTCTTCAAAAGTGAAGGACAAATAGAGACTCATAAAGAAAAAGCAATCATTTCCATGAGATCCACACTTTAAGAAATATTAAAATTTCTTCAGTAAGAAGGAAAAAGATACAGACCAGAAACTTAGATTCACATAACTAAAGGAAAAATGTCAGAGAAAGAATTTGTAAAGATGAAATATTTTATTTTTTTATTCTTAATTGAAGAAAAGCAACTGTTTCTAAAGTAATATGAAGGAAATACCAGGGTGATAGGAAGAAAAAAATAAAAATATTCTGCTGTAGGTCACATGTACAGTGTGTGAAGCAATATAATATGAAAGATGACTTATTTTTAAATACTTTTATAGATGCATTATAATTATACATCATAGTTCATAGGTTCAAAGTGATACAAACATACATGCAACACAGGTCCTGGTTTCCCTCTATATCCTACCCTGTTGTCTCCCTATCCTCAGACATATTAGTGAGATTGGTACTGATACATTCAAGATAGACATAGAATTATTTGAACTGTTTCTTTCATCAGTTCTTTTTCCTCTTCCCACCTCCTTTCCTTTATCCTCTTCCACTATTCTGCTGGCTACTCTCCTCAATTAGATAAAGCCCCTTACTTTTTCCTACTTTCCCTCTACTTTCCACATATGAGAAAAAAAATATTCAATTGTTGTCTTTCTGAGACTGGCTGATCTAACTTAGCATAACATTTTCTCGTTCCATCCATTTTCCTGCAAAAGACATCATTTTGTTCTTGTTTATGGCTAAGTAAAGTTCTATTATGTGTGTATGCCAAATTTTCTCTATTCATTCATCTGTTGATGGACACCCAGGTTGATTCTATAATTTGGCTATTATCCATTGTGCTGCTATAAACATGGATATTAATGTATCACTATAGTACTCTGACTTTAATTCTTTTGGAAAGATACCCAGGAGTGGTGTTGCTGGATCATATGATGGTTCATTACCTATATCTTTGAGGAACTTCCATAATAATCTCCAAAGTGGTTGTATTAACATTGCAGTTCCACTAACAGTGAATTAGAGTTTCTATTTCCCCACAACATTGCCACCATTTAATATTCTTTGCATTTTTGATGATTGCCATTCAAACTGCAGTTAGATGGAATTTCAGTGTAGTTTTGATCTGCATTCTCCTGATTTCTAATGATGTTGAGCATTTTTCAAACATCTATTGGCTGTTCGAATTTCATCTTTTGAGAAGTGTCTATTCAATTCAATTGCCCATTTTTATTGGTGTGTGTGTGTGTGTGTGTGTGTGTGTGTGTGTGTGCATTGGGTTTTTTAAGTTCTTTATGTATTCCCGATATTAGCCCTCTACACGAGAATAGCAGGCAAAGATTTTCTCCCTTTCTGTTGACTCTCATTTAGACTCTTCATTTTTTTTTTTTGCAGAAGCTTTTTTTACTTGATGCCATACCATTTATGGTTTCCAATTTTTATTTCCTGAGATTTGGAGTCTTATTAAGAAAGTTAATTAGTTAAATCATAGATGGGTAATCACTAAGATATACTTTAAAATTAATTTTAATTTTTAGGCTAAGAGAGGAGATAAAATGGATTCTTGTGCATTGCTCAATTAAAATAAAAGGTGGCACAAAGAGGAAAAAATGCAAAAAAATGAAAAAAGTTCTATGAATCCAACAATATCAACCATTATTTTAAATATGAGAGGTCTAAATGTATCAGTTAAAATATACAGATTGTCAGAAGTGCTAAAATATGAATTATAGATTATTAACTAGAAACCACATTTAAATTAAAAAAACTCATGTTGTAAAGTGATGGAAAACATTTATCATAATAACATTAGCCAAAAGAAAACTGTCATTACTATATTAATTTCAGACAGATCCAATTTTATTTTAAGCAATATAACCATGAATAAAAAGGGGCACTGAATGATAAAAAAATCAGCTCTCCAAAAATACACAGCCATAACATGTATGTATTTGACAACAGTGAGCATGCATAAGGAAAAAATGATAAAAATGAAAAGAGAAACAGATTAATTATTTTTGATCTGTGAAAATTTCAACAACACTGTCGATACCTCATCTATCAGGCAGGCAGGAAAATCACTGAATGTATTGATGGCTTGGATAGCACCATGAATCAATTTTGCCAATGCATATCTATAGGATATTTCATAAAACAATAGCAGAATATACATTCTTTTGAAGCTCACATGAAATGTTTTTGTGATACACCACCATCTTCTGGGATATATAACTTACTTTGATAAAATTAAAGCAATAAGTCACATAAAATATGGTTTCAGAAAATAGAATTAAAGCATATATCAACAATATAAATATAGCTGGAAAATCTCTAAACATTTGGAAGTAAAAAATAACTTATACTTTGAAATAACACAAACATCAAAATAAAGTCAAAAGTGAAATTTAGAAGTATTTTAAACTGAATAAAAATGAAAATAAAACATCCAAATTTGTGAGATGCAAGAAAATCATACTTAAACAAAAGTTTATAGCAATAAATGCATATTGAAATGCAATATTAAAATGGAAATAATTGAAATTAATAAGTTTCCACTTCCAGAAAACCAGAGGAAAAAAAATAATTTTCCTCAGATATAAGAAATAAATGAAAATTAAAGCATAAATCATTGATAATGCAAACAATTATAAAAAATCAGTGAAATCCAAACTGGTTATTTATTATTATTATTATTACTATTATTATTATTATTATTTGGTACTAGGTATTGAACCCAGGGGCATTCTGCCTCTGAGCTACACTCTGGGCCTATTTTCCTTTTAATTTGAAATGGGGTCTCACTAATTTGGTGAGGGTCTTGCTAAATTGGTAAGGCTGACCTCAAACCAGCATTCCTCCTGTCTCAGACTCCCATGTAGTGGGATTAAAGGCATATGCCACAATCCCTGGCTAAAGCTGATTATTTGAAAATATCAGTTAAAAATAATGAATTCTAGAAATACTAACCAAACACACACACACACACACACACACACACACACACACACACACTATCATATAAGAAATAAAAAGAGATCAACACCCCCCCACTCCATGGACATTAAAGGTTAATAATAAACTATTACAAACTCCTCTAGTTCTACACAATAATTTAGATGGAATTAACTGATGTTTTAAATGATACAAAAATACAAAATTGTACATATGATGGAGGAAATAACCAGATAGATAGTGCTAATAAAACAAGCAAACAAAAAAAAGTAAGTAATTATCTTGTGCAGAAAATAGTACTAAGCCCATGATTTTACTAAAGAATTCAACAAAGTATTAAATAAGAAACAATACAAATACTTCACAAACTATTCTCAAAATAATAGCAGAGGGAAATACTTCCTAACTCAATCTATGGGGTCAGCATAGCTCTAGTAATGGATGAAACTGGAGAACTTCATGCTATGTGAGATCAGCCAGACTCAGAAAATCAAGGGCCATGTGCTTTCTCTCATATGTGAAAGCTAGAGAGAAAAAATAAAAGCAAAGGAATCTCATTAAAATTAGAAGAGAGAGGAATAGAATCATGAAAGGAGGTCAGGGGAGGGAGGAGGAGAAGGGGAAATAGAGCAAATAATGTTATGTTTGTATTTGAATGCATCACTATGAATCTCACTATCGAGTACAAATACAATGCATCAACAATAATCATAAAGAAAACAAGATGAAGGCATTACAAGAAAGATATTGATCAATATCCTTCATGCATATACAAAACAATATCCTCAATAAATATTAGCAATTGGAAAAAAAGCATAAAAATGATTATATGCCTTGCCCAAGTAGAATTATTGTAGACATGAATGGTTGGTCCAAAACTTAAAACAACATAATCTGCACCATAAATGTGCCAAAGAACAAAAATTATCACTATATCAATTGATACAGAAAAAGCATTTAATGAAATTTATGATAAAATAGTGAGAAACTATGAAAATCAGAATACACTTAGAAGTCTATTGGAACATCTTCAACTAGACAAAGGACAACAAAAAATCCTAGTGTTCGTTAGAGACATTTTTCCTTCAACCAGGAGCAAGGCAAACATATGCTTTCTATCCAATTCCCTGATGATAGTCTAAGTCAATCCAATAGGACAAAGACAAGAAAAAGAAACTTTAAGGTCTGTTTATTAGACAACAGAGGTCACACTAAAGAGAAATCTCCTTGGGCTCAGGAAAGAAATCCCCTGGCATTGTCAGCTGTCCTTGAATAGTTTAAACAAAATTGATACCTACTGATGAGACAGTGAAGGTCAGGACCAGGAAATAAATTCACCTGGCCAAGATAAAACCAAATACACAAAATCTCAAAGATCTGTGAAACAATGTCAAACATAAGTCATAGTAATGGAAGTCAACAGAAAGTAAAAGATACAGAAAGGGCAGAAAAATATTTAAAAATAATGGTGTAGTTCTTCTGCTGGTAGAGATGGAATAGAACATATGTAGTTTATTCTTCTGCTTGGATTAATTAATAGGTCAAAATTACTTTTAGATACTGAACATTAGGCAAACCAGCAAAATGGTCATTGACAGAGGGGAAAAATATAGAGAAGTTCTATAATTACAGAATCTTATTGAGAGATTGTCCATATAGCAATATAAGAGGAGGTACCAAGCAAAGCCTAGGAATCTACAGGGTTGGAAAGTACAGGAAGTACAAGGTGGCTAAAATCTGCATATTTTATGGGCAGTTTGATTGCATAGTCTTAGCATGCTCATAGTGAGAAGTTTCCATGGAGAGAGAGACAGCCTTGGAGACTAGAGAGTAGCACCCCTGAGTAACATTTCATTGAGCAGGCTTGTCACCACACTGGAAGAGAATTTCCACCACCAGCAGTGGAATAGGATCTTTTTCCAAAGAAAGAAAGAATATATATATATATATATATATATACATATATATGTATGTATATTTATATACATATAAATATATAAATAATATATAATATAAATATATATTAAAATATATAATATGTATATAAAAATATATAAAGAATATATAACTATATAACTATATATATTTCTTTGGAAAATATATTTATAATATATTTTATATATTTTCCAAAGAAAGAAAGAATATATATATATATATATATATTCTTCTTTTAAAACTATATATATAGTCTTTTTTAAATCTATATCTATATAATCTTTTTCTAAACTATATATATCATTAGTCAGGGAAATAGAAATCAAACCCACATTTAATTTTCACATCCACTATGATAGCTATAATCAAAAAGACAGATAATAAATGCTGTAAGGATATAGAGTAATTGGAACCTTCATACATTGCTGGTGAGAATATAAAATGATAAATCCATGCTTGAAAAAAGTTTAAGGATTCTTCAAGTTGATAAACATGGAGTTACTTTATGATACCACAATTATACTCTGATCTATATACCCAAAAGAAATGAAAAACATGCTCACACAAAAATTTATGGACTAACTTATGGTGACATATTTCCTAACCATCAAGATGTGCAAACAATTCATATGCTAACCAACCGATCCATGGACCAACAAATGTAGAACATCTATATAATAAATTTCCATTTAGCAATGTATAGGAATGAAGTACTGATACTTGGTGCAGCATGAGTAAACTTTAAAGATGTTGCAAAAGAACACATGTTCTATGAATCTATTTATATAAAGTGTCCAAGATAGGAGAATTTATACAGAAAGAGAAATAGTTTCATGGTTACCTAAGGCTGGAAAGTGTGGAGCAACTGGTAGTTTGTATGAGGTTACTTTGGCAGGGAGAAGAGAACGTGTTTAGAGATTAAATCATAATAATGGTTATATTCCTTTATGAATATGCTAAAAATTATTGAATTCTAATTTTAAATGGATAAATTGTTTGGAATGTGAATCATATTATAGTAAATTTGGTAAAAAAACATCTAACTTGTATGTTTAAAAAGTTTAATATTATACTAGACCTTTATGTCTCTAATCTAATTTACTTTCACTGTTAAAAATCATCTTTATGGCATTAAGAACTAAAATTTACATTGCAATTATACCTATATACATTACATACTTTCTCAGTCAACATTCTCAATGCTATAATAACAAAAAACTGATGACACAATTTAAAGGAAGGAATATTTATTTGCTCACAGTCTCTTGGAGATTTTGGGTTCAGTCCATGTTCAGAACCCAGTTCAATCATAGCCACCACCACTGGGTCTTAGTTTCCATGATTCTACAATTCAGCTTGAATTGTCCTGACCACATTCCTTTCTTTTTTCTTATGCAAAATATCCAACCTCCCTTTGAAATTTTTACTTAAACTTTCTTTTATAACACCATTGTTCTGGACCCCAGGTTTACCCATGCCTTTTTGGTCAAACTGCAAATCTATAAACTCTCCCTGCTTTGCTTTCTGCTTCTGAAATTCACTGTAAAATTGGTTGAATGCAAACATTGATATCCATAATGTCGTTTGGAAACCTCATTGTTTTGATATTTCCTCTGGCAGTTGAATCAGTCCATCATCTTTTAATTTGGCCTCATACAAAGATTCAGGACATAGGCAAAATGCCAATAAGTTCTTTGCCAGAATGTAACATGTATGGCCTCTACTCCATTTTCCTATTGAGTTCTCTTTGCCCTCTGAAATCTCCTGAGCACAGTATCTACCATATGCCTATCTAACCACATTCTGACCCTTCCTACTTCCTCTCGCAAACCAGTTCCAAAGACTCAAAAAACATATGGTGAGACTTAGATATAGCAGTGGCCCCACTTCTGTAATACTAATTACTATCTCAGACAACATTCTCACTGCTGAAAAATAAAACAAATGGTCACATAACTTAGAGAAAGGAAGATTTATTTGTTTACAGTTTCTTGGAGATTTTGGGTTTAGTCCATGTGAGGTCTGGGTCTCAGGGCATGGTTGTGCAAAGCAGAGAAAGAGAGACAGAGCAAAGGCTCTGCTCTCACATCATAGAGGCTGGAAATCAGAGAGGGCAAGTAAGCAAAGGGATTCAAATACAAAAGCATAGCCATCAAGGCCCCATGCCCAGGGGCCCACCCTCTCCAGCCACACCCCACCTGCCTAGGTTTCCACCCAGTAAATCCATTACAATGGATTTTTCCCCTGATGAGAATAAACTCTCATGGCTTAATTACATCAACTCTGAACATTAATACATGAGCTATTCAGGGTACCATTCTATATCTAATTATAACATGTACTTATATCCAATTATCAGTACACACCTTTATATAACAGTTTTTCCTGTGTGAAGTTTTAAACAATGACAGAATGAGAGTTCTAGCACCTTTTATGAGCAGCTATGTGAAGCCTATCACATCTTCACTCCCTTGACATGGAGGCACAAGAAAACTATCAAATGATAAATACAACCTTTGTTAGAGTGCAGGAGACATTCACAAGTTTTAAAAGGTGAATGGCTTTGCTGGAATGAATGCCACTCAACTACTGGAGATCACCAACAAGGTCTTCACAAACTGCGATGTAGAAGAAAAAGGAGAAGCAGACAGGAGGATGAAGAAACAAGCTGATCTAATCGTAGCAGCACTGATGTCCTCAGCCACAGGTTGAAGGCCCCCACCAGGAAATCCTCCAGGAAGAAGACCGCCCCTATGCCAGAACCAGTCTGCCTTCTGCAAGAATATCAGGCACTGGAAAAATGAGCACCCTAAAAGGAAAAAAAAATAAGGCCAACCACAGCATGAACTGCAAGGAGATCAACCCCTGCAATTGCTTGCTGTTGGAGGAGCTGACATGTTTGAAGATTGAAAGGAACCAGGCTCCACCGCTCCCATGGAGCCCATGGTCTGTATGATGGTAGGGGAACAGAACATTGACTTTCTGATGGACACAGGAGCTGAGTATTCTGTCATTATGAGCCCCATTGGTCCTCTCACCAGAGTCTGAATAGATATCACTGGGGCTACAGGAAAAATCACCCAGGCCTTCTGCAAACCCAGGCACTGCACCGTAGGAGGACAAGAAATTATACATCAGTTCCTCTATATGCTCAAACTTCCAGTGCCAATGCTAGGGAGAGACATTGTGAGCAAATTACGGGCTACCATAACCTTTTCTGAAGCAGGAAAATTGTATCTCAAGGTACCCTTCGAGGGGCTCATTCTCATTCTGCAGGTTCCCCAGGAGGAAGAATAAAGACTGTTTGAGGGCTGAGAAGGAGAGCCCCTAAAGCCAAGATAGGCCAAAAGATGGCCCACTGTATGGGCATAATACAACCCATCAGGTCTTGCAAAAAAAAAAAAAAAACCAGGCCACGGTATTAATAGAACTTAAACCTGGGACCCAAGCTATTTGCGTGAGACAATACTCAATTCCCCAGCAAGCCTTGGAAGGCATTCACCCACACATGGAGAGGCTGCTAAAAATGACATCATCATCCCCTGCCAATCTGCCTGGAACACAGCACTCCGCCCAGTATGGAAGCCAGGGACTCAAGATTATTGCCCAGTGCATAATCTCCAAGCCATCAACCAAGTGACTGTTTCTCTGCTCACAATGGTGCCCAACCCTTATATCCTTCTCAGTCTCCTCCCCGCCTCCACTGCCTGGTTCAGCCGCCTGGACCTTAAGGATACCTTTTTCAGCATTCATCTGGCTTCTGCCAGTTAGGAACTCTTTGCCTTTGAATGGGAAGATCCACATTCAGGAGTAAAAAGCCAGTTCTCCTGTATCTGACTGCTACAAGGGTTCAAGAATCCCCCCACCATCTTTGAGGAAGCCCTTGCAAGGGACCTCCAAACTTTTCCCTCACAGAATCTAGGCTGCATGCTCCTCCAGTATATAGATGGCTTCCTATTGGCAAATGAGACTCTAAAAGAATGTGCAAAAATCAATGCCCTACTTCTCCACTTAGACCAGTGCAGGTACAAAGTCTCCAGGAAAAAGGCCCAAATATGCCAGAAAGAAGTCAAATACCTTGGGTTCCATTTAAAGCAAGGGATTGGGAGAAAAGAAGCAATGCAAACCATTCCAGTTCCAAATTCCAGGAGAGCCTTAAGAGAATTCTTAGAAGCCGTGGGGTTCTGTTGACTCTGGATTCCCAACTTCGCTGTGATTGCTAAGCCTCTATATGAAGCCACAAAGGGGAAAGAAGAGGGCATCTAATCTGGGAAGAGGACTAACAGACAGTATTCAACCTACTAAATAAAGAGCTTTAAGGAGCCCAGGCACTGGTACTCCTGGATCTAGACAAACCATTCACTCTATACATCTTGGAAAAAAAATAAAACTGCACTCGGAGTCCTGGTGCAAAACCTAGGGTCATGGGAATGTCTGGTTGCCTACCTTTCAAAACAGTTGGATGAAGTTGCTGCTGGATGGCTGCCGTGTTTGTGGGATGTGGCTCAATAGAACTGCTTGTCCAGGAGACAGATAAATTGACAATGGGATATCACCTGTGTGTGCCCCATTTGGTCCTCAGCCTCAGGAATGCTAGAGGACACCATTGGATGACAAGTGCCCACCTAACCAAACACCAAGGTCTCCTGTGTGAAAGCCCAAGTATCAGACTGGAAACCATAAGCACCATAAACCAACCCGCTAAGCTCTTACCCATAGGAAAAGGGGGCCTACCCAAGACAGCAAAGAAGCAATCACTCTGGTCTATTAAAATATGGAAACTCCTCAGAAGTTACTTATCAGCTTTGGTAAAAAAAAAAAAGGGCAAGTCAATGTTGTACTCTTTGCAGTCTGCACAATTCAGAACAAGGACCAGGCTACCCCCTGGAATCCAAATGGTTGGAGCTTCCCCTTGGAAGATATACAAATGGATTTTTCTGAACTGCCCCATTGTGGGGCTACCAGTACCTACTAGTGATAGTATGCACCCTTTCTGGATGGGTAGAAGCCTTTCCATGCAGGAATGAAAAATCTCAAGAAGTAGTCAGGGTCTTACTTTGAGAAATATTCCTCAGTTGGGTCTGCCTTTGAGAATAGTTTCAGATAATGGCCCTTCCTTCATCTGAGAAGTCATTCAGGCTACAGCAGTAGCTCTCAACATTATGTGGAAGTTACATGCGGCCTATCATCCACAAAGCTCAGGGAGAGTTGAGAGGATGAACTGGACCCTAAAAAGAGAGTTATGAAAAATTTGTTAGGAAACAAAACTCACCTGGGTATAAGCCCTGCCCTGCCCCCAGTACTGTTATAAATTTGGTACATCCTGGAGCAGGGCATGGTGGTGCACGCTTGTAATCCCAGAACTTGGGAGGCTGAGACAGGTTCGAGACCAGCTTCAGCAAGTTAGTGAGGCTCTCCGCAACTTAGTGAGATCCTGTTTCAAAATAAAAGATTAAAATAGGGCTGGAGGTATAGCTCAGTAGTAGAATGCCCCTGGTTCCATCCCCAGTACCACAAAAAAAAAAATTTAGGTACACCCTGACTAAACAGATGGGGTACTTGCCCTATGAAGTATTGTATGCCCGGCCTCCCCCATATTGCATTTTCTCCCTAGGAGGCTGTGAGAATGTGGGGAGACTGAGTTAGATTGGCTAATGTTGGGGCTAGGAAAAATCACCCAAAAACTTTCCACGTGGGTCTTAGATAGGGTTCCAATAAGTATTTTCTCTCCCATCCACCCATTCTATCCAGGGGACTCAGTGTGAATAAAAGACTGGAATCTGACTCTACTAAAAGTGTGGTGGAAGTGACTCTTTAATACTATCTCTACCCCCACAACTGCAAAGCTAGTTGGCATAGCTCCCTGGATCCATCACAGCCGCCTCAAAATAGGCTGCCCCAGAAGAGCTGTGGGAAGCTGCAAGAGACCCTGACAACCTGTGCCACCTGACCTTGTAAAAGACGCCATGCCCTGCTCCAGTCACACCTGGGAAGCTGACTGGTCTATGCACGGCTGAAGCCTGAGAATATTCTTTGTCATTTGGTCTTTGGCAGGCTCGAAAAGTCTTTTCCCACACTTCCACCCCCTCTTTCTCACCTGGTAATGGACTCAAAATATGAGACGCCATCAACAGGTGTATGGTGGAGTCTCAAAAGGGGGAAATGAGGCAGAAACCTGCCACCTGGGAGCAGTTAGAGGAAATCAGTCTCAGGAAAAGAAACTGAAAGCTAACCCAAGCTTCCCCAAGTGTGGAGCTAATCAAGACCTGCCCCATCACCCTGAGGCTATACAGAAAATGAGCTGTACTTACTATTGGACTGACCTCCTTAATATTTTCAAATATTTATTATAATTCTTTATCTTTGATATTAAGTAAATACACATTTAAATATTTGCTATTTAAAAGGCAATTAGGATATAACATTTTTATTTGAAAAGTACATGAACCAGTGATATTTGAAAAATATTTGTACAATCAACATATGTCAAAAAAACAACCTACAATTCCAGTTTAATAAAAACTAAATGTGATATTATTTGAACATTTCCTATAAATTATCTTAACATTAGCATTAAAAATTTCTGTTACTTTTTAATTTAACTTCAAATGTTGCAGTCTAGAGTACATCAACACCCAAATGCCTTTTGCTAAAATTCATCTAGTTACATTTTATTCCACTTGCTCTGTCATTTTCATATATTTATATATGTGAAGAACTACCAGTTTAATATCAAAATTTAAATGGAGAAAAATATTTATTAATTTTCCAAATATTTGAAAACATTTTGGGAAATAATTATCAGTGTGTTCCAAATTTTTTATATGCTGTTCCCTAAAAAAAGAAAGAAAAATAAATTCATGATAGCTGAATTATGGAACCAGCCTAGGTGTCCATCAATGGATGGATGGTATATGGGATTTTACTCAGCCATAAGAGCAAAATTATGTTATTTGCAGCAAAATGGATAGAACTAGAGAATGCTGGCAATTGAAGAAATTAAAGAATCATCCCTTCTTCTCATATGTGGAAGCTAGAGAGAAACTGGGAAATAAAAGGGACTTTAGATAAATGAGAAGAAAGACCAATAAAGAAGTGGAAGGGGACTTGGGAAGGGAAGGAAAGAGGGGTAAAGGGAGACTTGATGAATGAAACAGTTCAAATATGCTATGTTCATATATGGAGTTATCAATACCTATATCAATAATAGCCATGGGGAGGGGGAGAAGGCAAGTGGGATCCAGAGAGAAAAACATCAAGTGCTATGTGCATGTTTGTTTCTATCACTCTAATCCTCATTATGGTGCACAATTACAATGCACCAATAAAATTATACTTAAAATATATATTCTAAACTAATACCTCTTTTCAAAATTAATAAAATCAGGAAATTTAACATTGACACAATATCTTACAAGATAAAATTACCCAATACTATAATCAAATATTACCTAAAAACAGTTTATATTCAAATATCTTAAATTGTTAAATCAGCCAAAACAATTGTGAAAAGCAAGAGAAAACTTAGGAACATACTAACTTTATAAAAATAACTTTACTTGTATTAATTTCTCAAATCATATAGTATTTGTAAACAGAATGTTTATGTACTAGGCCTAAGTAGATAGGGTTTAAGATTCTGAAGCATGGGATCCTTTGGAGTATGGCAGGTCTAGACATTTGGATGCCTAAAGTGTCAAGATAATTTCAAACACAAATTAAAATACTGGAGTGCCTGTTCTAGGCTTGTTTCCCAAAAGGAATCATTAGACTTCATGTGCAATTGTTTAATAAAAAAAATTAAAGAACTACTTAGTGAAACAAAGAGAAGGTAGAGAAAGTTTAAGAGTTTCAGTTATGAGCCTGGTTTCATAGTGAACCGTGTAACATAAATCACAACTCAGCAAAAAAAAAAAAAATGTTTCTTTTTTTACTTTTAGGCAAGGATGTTGGGATTTCAGTGTTCCTTACTAGCAAGTCATTTTAGGTATGAAGTGTCAGGCCTTTCTAGTTTTCTCCTCCTGAGGGAGAAGGAGCTCCAGGGTCCAAAGGGCACACCTAGGTAGAACTGGATGCCAGCTCTTAGATACAAAGCACACAGAGCCTTTACATGGGATCTGAGATCTGGGTTGACAATGACAGCAACTTCTCTACTGACATTAGGAAAGATAAGAAGGGAGGAAAATAAATGAAAACTACTAAGTTACAATGTTATTAAAAGTATCAGGCCGGGGGTGGTGGCGCAGACTTGTAATCCCAGTACTTTGGGAGGCAGAGACCGGAGGATCCAGGTTCGCGGCCAGCCTCAGCTCTCTCTCTCTCTCCCTGTCTCTCTCTCTCTCTCTCTCTACTTAGTGAGGCCCTTCGCAACTTCGTGAGACCCGGTTTCAAAATAAAGTATAAAAAATAGGGGGCGTAGCGCGGAGGTAGAACGCCCCTGCGTTCAATCCCCGGTACCACAAAAAAAAAAAATATCATTTTTCACTTAAAACTGTATTCAAATATACTTCATGATAGTAAATTTGCAATTTATTCTGAGATGAGCAGCAGTTCAATACATTTTTGAATGTTGAATATATTTGGCAACCTTTCACGTTATCATTTGGTCATTCAATACAGGTCATTTTCATTATATCAAACGCCAAATAGTTTGTAGCACACGTATGAACAAAATTGCCTTTTCATGTTTATATTCACATATTCCATTGAGAAGATTTTGGAAAATTAAATGAATCTTCCTTTTAACTGTAGATAATAAGATATTAGTAGTTTGAATATATAAAGGGGTGTTATTGAGGAAAACTAAAAGCCAAATGTTCCAGGGTCCATCAAATAGAATCTCTGAAGTTCTCACTCTATGGTGTGTGTGTGTGTGTGTGTGTGTGTGTGTGTGAAAGCCTTGAAAGAAAGGAAGGCTGTTGCATTTAGAATACAGTTATAAATTACTAAAATGGTAAGGGAAAAAGAAGAAATTGGTTAAATAGAAAATAGATAAACCTGTAGTTAGAAGTCCTGAAGATGGTTCAGTTGCAAATAAACTACAATTTAATCTCATTGTCTAATTTACCAGGTAAACACTCATAAAGAATTGTTGTCTAGTTTACCAGGTAAACATTCATAAAGAATGTCAGGTCAACATTCATAAAGAATTCAGGCGGGGCGGGTGGGGCACGGGCCCTGCCCGCTCGGCCACAGGTAACCTGCGCGGTCCTCCAGCGCTGCCGGCGGCTAGCGGGCGCCCAGGCCAGGGCCGCAAGCCGGCGGGAGCTGGTCCCTTCGTCTCCCCTCGCCGTACCCCGTGGCCCGCATCAGTCCCTGCAGTGCGGACGTCCAGCGAGGAGAGGAAGGTCTCAAAGATGGCATAGTAATGAAGATACCTTCCAATGATTGCGGACATCTTAACCCGTGGGTGCCCACCCAGGCCAGTGGCTCCGTGTTGAGCTGAAGGAGCTTTGTCCATCTTATCCTGAAAACCTTTCTCTCCTATTTCATTAGCCAGCAGGATGCAGTCGCTCTGCTTTCTGAACGCTTCTCATAGCCTCATACAAAGGCCAAGCAGAGAATGTGGTTCAGCTCATCAACAAGGGCACCAAGGTAGCGGTTACCAAGCATGGCCGGACGCCCTGCGTCTTGCTGCTAATAAGGGCCATCTTTCTGTGGTCCAGATCTTGCTGAAGGCTGGCAGTGACCTCAATGTCCAGAATGATGGTCTCCCAAGGTTGAGGAGGGCATCACGAAGTAGCTGAGGCTAGCCTGGAACCCAGATCCTCTGGTCTCAGCCTCCCAAGTACTGGGATTGCAGGCGTGCACCACCACACCTGGCTCAATTATAGAACTTTGAAGGGCATTTTGCCTATGTCTTGGGTCAGTACAAGGGACCCCCACCCCTGCGAGTATGGGCAAGGCCTGCTGGAAATGTGTGTCGCTGAACAAATTTACCACTGGAGAAAAGCTGGGGATTAGTCATTGTACATTTAGTTGGAAAGGACCTATCAAGGGCATGAAAGGGACTTAGATCTCATAGAATCCAAGAAAGAGAAGGTCTCTAGAAAGAGTTTGCTGTGGTACTGGGGTATTATTGAGACATGGCTACTCAGCTCTGAGTGTGTCCATTCAGATTATCTAGAGAGGAAAAACATGGCGGTATAGAGGGAGACAGCGCGCTTCAGGCACTCTGAGACTCGAAACTCAACCAGCGGGAAGACTGCTTCTTGACAAGGAAAGAAAAGCAGCCAAAACTCAATGAAACAATGACAGTCGAAATGCAGTGGAATAGGAAGCAGCACAGAGAGAAGAGGACTATAAAGAGCTCTAGGCATCTCACCTGGTGAGCAGAGAGCAATGGGAGTGTCACCATCTTGGAGACCTCGCCGGCACCGCGGTTCCCAAAGACCTCCAGCAAAGAAGCAGCAGATTCTTGTGAAGCCAGCGACTACAGACCATCATCAAAAGCAGTTAACTCCGGACCATGATGAAGCTCCAGTTGAACCAGACTGCACCTACGATGGAGATGGCTACAGGAAGCAGGCCGCGTGCTCTGCTTCCGCAGTGAGAGTGAGGAGGAGAGACAAAGATGATGTAGCCCTGCCCTGGAGCAGCCCAGCACTGAGGACAGGGCAGGTGAGCCATGGCCCCACCCCGGAGCACCCCAGCACTGAGGACACGGGTGGGTGAGCCATGGCTTCCCTGAGGACACAGGCGGGTGATGGAGAAAACCTCAGATGAGTAGGGAAGGTGGCATAACTGAGGAAGATGGGAGGGGAGAAGAGGGAAACACCCTAATGCACAGGACATACATACACAAATATATCAAAGTCAACTACTATGCTGAACATGAGAAGGAGGGAGGGGGGTAATGGGGGTGGAAATCGGGAGAGGGCTAATTGACCAATGTGTGCATGTATACTTCTACCATCCTGAAACCCATCAAGATGTATAATTACAATACACCAATAAAAAAATAAAAAATAAAAAATTCAGATACAATTTAATCTTATTGTCTAGTTTACCAGGTACTTGTTAGGTTAACATTCATAAAGAATTCAGATATGTGTGACACAGGGCATGTATAAGTCATAATTTAAAATTCTTTTAAACGGTTCAGATTTTAGAGCAATTCTAACTGATGAACATATAAATATCTGACACGATGCTTTAGGCACATTGTGGTGATATTATGTGAAAATCTCAATGCCCTTGAAGTTATTTAAGCACTCTCTCTATATGCACACATTTCTGGAACTATTCCAGCAAAATAAATAACAGAGTGGTGGTGCACGCTTGTAATCCCAGGACTTTGGGAGGTGGAGAATGGAGGATCCGGGTTAGCGGCCAGCCTCAGCTCTCTCTCTCTCCCTGTCTCTCCCTGTCTCTCTCTCTCTCTCTCTCTCTCTCTCTCTCTCTCTCTCTACTTAGTGAGGCCCTCCGCAACTTCGTGAGACCCGGTTTCAAAATAAAGTATAAAAAATAGGGCCAGGGGCGTAGCGCGGAGGTAGAACGCCCCTGCGTTCAATCCCTGGTACTGCAAAATAAATAAATAACAGAACCAGCAGCTGATCTCAAGGCCCACTTCCAGTAAAGTGATTTGCCTGCAATGGAACCAGAAGTCTGTAATGTAGAAATAATGCAGACTTCTGAGTGCAATATCATAACAATGAATGAAACATTGATGCAATATGAAGAAAAATAAAGTTGAGTAGGAGTAAAGTGGCAGGCCTATTTTATGTGGTGTGGCCATGCAAGGTTTCTTTGTGGCAGTAACATTTCATAAGACAATAAGATGAAGAAGCAGTGTAGACTATTTGGGAGTAGTGTTTTAGTCAGAGGGAACTACAAGTGCAAAGATTCTAAAGCAACAGCATGCTTTCTTTGAGGAACAGAAATGAAACCAGAATATGAAATCAGACAATGCAAGAGCTAAAGGAATATTCAACAGATCAAAGAGTAGATATTTTATGTGAATTTTAGGGGAGATAAATAAGACAATTTATCTGAGTGTGATTTAACACTATTAGATCAGGGACATTAATTGATATCTGTTTTAAATGATTGCACTGGCAGCAGTGTAAAAATAGTATCTGAGTGCTGATTGTTTTATATCATTGTTTTATTATGCCTTTAATACTCAGAGTTGGCATTGGGAAACTTCATAAAGTCCCTTAAAGACATCATTTTGAACTAAGACATATATCTAACAAAATGAGGCTTTTGTTAATCACTTTCCCTCCTTAACAATCGATGAATTTATCATCAGAATATTTAGATTGTCAAAGACACATGCTTTTCATTATAAAAGGGTTAACAAATTAACCAGTTAATTTTGGAAACGGTTCAATTGTTTCAAAACTTTGTATAAAATCTTAATTTTAACTTTCTTTTTTTTTCCTTCTGTCTGTGTGTTTGATACTGGGGATTGAACCCAGGGACATCCTACTTCCAAACTACACCACCCCAGACCTTTTTGTTGTTGTTGTTATAAAACAGGATCTTGCTAGGTTAATGAGAATCTCACTACAGTACTGAGGCTGGCCTCAAACCTGCAATCTAAATACTGGGATTACATGCATTCACCGCCACCTCCAGCATAACTGTTTTTATAAATTTAAAAAATGGAAAGTTAGCTACTTGTAACATATCTACTTCAGGTTACATTATTACAAAAGATAATATAGAAATTCATAAATATCTGTGCAGATGTTGCCTTTTTTATTCAATAAACACTAATTACAACATCTTCCAAATGAAAAAAAATTAGCCCATTAGTTAGTTATAAGCGTATTTCCAAAGCAAAATGTGAAATGTGTCATAGTGTCCAAAATGGCACCTTTTCCTTTGAAGACTACTTGGTTGATCTCTGTAGAGGAAGGGGCTGGTAAGAAGAATGTTGTTCAGTAAAATGAATTATTTCACCTAAAGAGACAATCTGCATTTGCCAAACAATGTAGGTGAGTTTTCACCACTTCCTTTCATTATAGCAATCAATTTGAGAACTATTCTAAAAGCACCATAAAGTTCATTATCCTCTGGCACAAAATCAGACAACACATTTAAATTTGGCTATGTTATAAAAATCATGTAAACAATAAATTTTACATGAAAACATGCCCAAAGTAAAGCACCTTAAATAATTTTTAGAGTGAATTAGAAAATAGAGTATTTAAAACTTTATTTTAAAATTAAAACACACTAATTTGGTAGAACTAAAAATATATATATAAATTATTCACATTTGCTTGTTTTTAAGTTAATAAATTTACAGTGTTTAATTGCAAGAGGAATAAAATAATAGTGTTTTCCAGTTTAAAGTTTATAAAATTACGCCTGTTGAGTTTATCAAGTTTAAAGTTTATAATATATATGTATATATTTATTTGAGTTATCTTTGAGTTATCTGCTGAAGAGCTCTCAGAGAGTAAATTACAAAGCCAAGATTCAACTCTAAGAAGTCTGCAGACCACCAAGACAAATGTGAAGTGAAAACAACTTTCAGTTACACTTTACTAATAATTAAAAATTTTACTATCATAGTGCCATGGTCATAAAGAAGACATATTTTTTCATATGTTAAATTGGCAAGTTTTATTTTTTCAGTTAAACCTTAGTTCAAGTTGGAATATCATATACAAACTGTAAGTAATTATGGAAAATATATTAGGAGCTTTCTAAGAAGCATAACATTTGGCACAGAAATTCAAGTAATTTCAGATTATCAATGATTATGGCAGTAGGGAACAGAAAATCATGTGTGTAGATTGCCTAAGTGAATGGAACTGGTTGCTGCAAGTATTTTGACAAAAAAGTCCAGAAACAAAAGCCCTGGTGAGTAAAGATTCCAAGTTCCATTTCGCTGGGCCCAAAACCTAGAGGTGTTGCGTGGTGACACACAATTCTTAATGGAAACATTATATAAGATGTTAAAAAAATTGCTTCAAGGTTGGGGATACCTCCAAGTAGGTGCTCAGTTTCCACGGAAGATTTCCTGGCCAAGCCCCCATATCCAAATTTGTTCTCATTATATTTGGATCCAACTGGTGTAATTATAATACCTGACCTACTTAAATCCATATCCCTGAGGGAAAATATCACATAACCTTTCATTCATAACAGAGTGTTACCAATAATCCACTTTATTAAGCCAAAATAATACATTCATATCAGAACAGACCCTCTGGTCTTTGGTTGGCTAGTCTAGATACCATGTTAGCATTGATCCTCCACAACCTTCTGGGGCTCTGGTGTTACTGTCCGTGTTGAAGCACAGAGTCCAGATTGCCAACAAGCTGCCAGTTTGTGTTCTGCAGCATCAGCAAGTACTGCATAAAGAGCCGGATGCAGTGGTGGATGCCTGTAATCCCAGCTACTTGCGAGGCTGAGAGGGAAGCATCCTGAGCTTGAGGCCAACTCTTGCAACATGTCAGGACTACTAGCCCCACCCTACCCCAAAATAAAATTGTAGGGAAGCAGAAAGGTGACCTCAATTACTCTCATATTTAGTATGCATATATTAGTCTTCTAATTTGGGGAAGAATTTACCTTTTATTTTAGGAAAAGCCAAACCCTGTACACAAGCATAATATTCCTCATGGTGTTCCCTTGACCCAGCTTAGCATGACCCTCCTCAGGACATCTGAATTTGTTGTTTTCTCTATCTAGATTACTTATCCTTATAGTACATAAATCCCTTAATCTCTCAATTCCCTCAGGCCCTCACTCTAATGTCACCTTCCTGGTAAAATTTTGGTGGTGATACTGTAAGTACTCAGAGATATTTATTTCCATTGTTCTGCATGTGGTTAACCAGTTTTGCCAACACCATTTGTTGAAGAGGCCATCTTTTTTCCAGTGTATGTTTTTGGATCCTTTGCCAAAAATCAATTAGCTGTAAGTGTGTGATATTTTTATAACTATGGCTCTGTAGTATAGTTTTAAGTCAGGTATTGTGATGCCTCCTGCATGGTTCTTGTTGCTGAGAACTACTTTGGCTTTTCTGGTTTTTTGTTGTTCCAAATGAAGTTAAGGACTGATTTTTCTATGTCTGTGAAGAATGACCTTGGGAATTTAATGGGTATTGCATTGAATCTGTAGATCGCTTTTGGAAGAATGGCCATTTTGATGATATTTATTCTGCCTATCCAAAAGCATGGGAGGTCTTTCCATCTTCTAAGATCGTCCTCAATTTCTTTTTTCAATGTTTTGTAATTTTCCTTGTAGAGGTCTTTTACCTCCTTGATTAGGTTTATTCCTAAGTATTTTATTGTTTTGCGGGCTATCATGAATGGAAATGTTTTATGGATTTCTTTTTCAGTGGATTAATGGTTAGCATATAGAAAAGCTACTGATTTTTTAAGATTGATTTTGTATCCAGACATTTTGCAGAATTTGTTGATCGGTTCTATAAGCCTTTTGGTTGAGTTTGTTTGGTCTTCTAAGTATAACATCATGTCATCTGCAAATATAGTTTCAGTTCTTCTTTTCCTATTAGCACTCCTTCGACTTCCTTCTCTTGCCTTATTGCTCTGGTTAGAGTCTCTAGTACTATATTGAAAAGGAGGGGTGACAGTGGGCATCCTTTTCTTGTTCCTGTTTTTAAGGGGAACTCTTGTAGTTTTTTCCCAATTCAACATGATGTTGGCTATGGACATATTGTATATTGCCTTTATGATGTTGAGGTATGTTCCTTCTATTCTGATTCTCTGCAGTGTTTTTATCATGAATGGTGTTGCATTTTGTCAAATGCTTTTTCAGGGTCTATTGAAATGATCACGTGATTTTGTCTTTAGTTCTGTTTATGTGGTATATTACATGGATTATTTCTCATATATTGAACCAGTCTTGCATCCCTGGGCTGAACCTGACTTGAGCATGGTGTATGATTTTCTTGATGTGGTTTTGAATGTGCATTGCTAGTATTTTGTTTAGAGTTTTGCATCCAAGTTAATCAACAGTATAGGTCTGTAGTTTTCTTTTCTTGAGCTATATTGAAAAGGAGGGGTGACAGTGGTTTTGGTATTAATGTGATGTTGACTTCATAAAATATATTTGGGAGAGTCCCGTTTCTTTCTATTTCATGGAATAGATTGAGGAGTATTGGGTTTAGTTCTTCTATAAATGTTTTATATAATTCATCTGGGAAACCATCTGGACCTGGGCTTTTCTTTTATGGTAGGCTCTTTATTGTTCCTTCAATCTCTTTGATTGTTCTTGGTTAATTTAAAATTTCTATATCTTCTTGATTAAACTTAGGAAGGTTTTACATGTTTAGAAATTTGTCAATTTCTTCTAGGTTTTCCATTTTGTTGGAGTATAGTTTTTCGAAGTACTTTCTGATAATCCTCTGGATTTCTGTGCTGTCGGTGGGAATATTGCCTTTTTCAACTCTCATTTTAGTAATTTGGGTTGATTCTTTCTTTAATTTGGTTAGGTGGGCTAGTGGTTTATCTATCTTGTTTATTTTTTTAAGGAACCAGCTTTTGGTTGTGTTGAGCTTTTTGTATTTTTTTATTCTCTACTTCATTGATTTCTGCTCTGATTTTAATAATTTCCTGTCTTCTACTGGCTTTGGGGTTAGACAGTTCCTGTTTTTCAAGGGTTTTGAGGTGTGTCATTAGATTATTTATTTGGCCTGGCGTGGTGGCACACACTTGTAATCCCAGTACTTTGGGAGGCGGAGACCGGAGGATACGGGTTCGCGGCCAGCCTCAGCTCTCTCTC